>JAVJIF010023109.1:0-22954 GCA_038442645.1 Agave tequilana
ATGAGATTTGCATGGCATGAACAAACATGTTCGTGGTGAGAAAAAAATCTATGAAGTAGAGACCTGTGTACGGATACCAGTACGTAACCTCCAAAGTGCATGGTAGTTCTGGTATATGTGTAAAATTGAATGAAGTATGAACCCTCTACCTAGTTGAATGACAAGCCAGCCGTGTAAAACATTGGTGCGATCTACGCCTTCAAAATGATCCGGGGGCTCCTTTAGAGTTGCTGGGCCTCATCGGATCATTGTCGAATCGTCATCTTACTGATTGTTGCGAGGCTTTGTTAGATCATCACAAGGCTGATATAAGCTCTTGAGGGAAGAGCATATGGATTCAGTTCATGTATGTGAGTCACACACACATACAAATCAAAACGTATCTGATTTCATATGACTCTTGGGATAGATATCGAGATATTTAGGAATTTATTGCCCTATTCCTCCACCCCACAAGTAAAGCAAAACACATGCACGCAAACGCATGCGCGGCTGATCAGAACTAGGGGTGAGCAGAGTTCGGTTATAACCGAAATAACTGACCAAAAACTGAAACCCGAACCCGAACCGAACCGCACCGCTCTAATTCGGTCGGGTTTCGGTTTTGTGTTCCAAAACCCGAATAGACCGAACCGAACCGAATTTCTCACTCTATATATAACCTACTCAAATTCAATTTAGTGAATCATATAGTTCATATAAAAACTGGTGAAGCTTATCTCATTAGTTTTAGTAATACCATTTTTTTTATGTTGAATATATGAATCAATATTAAGTACACCATCACAATTGAAATAATATTTATATTAATATAATTCTTTTTTTTATTCTCATCATTAAAAGTTAGTATAATTATATGAGTATTGATATAAGAGCTCAAATACGGTGTAAAAGTTTAGAATATGAAATTTTCAATTCACATTAAGCTTAGAATCTTTTTCTTATTTCTAATTTGGGTAATGGATATTTGAGATTATAATATTAAAGGATGATAATATAATGGGGATTAAAAAATGTAAGAAATGATGGCAATATATTGACCTAACTGAAAAAACCGAAAAACCGAACCGAACTGAGTTGATTCGGTTCGGTTCGGTTACTAAGTCTAATTGGTTCGATTCGGTTTTGTAAAATTAGCAAAAACCGAACCGAACCGACCGATGCTCACCCCTAATCAGAACTAACAAAATTGCATATAAATCTGCTATCTTTTTTGGCATCTATCAGATACTTAGATAATTACCTGAATTATAATGTAAACTATTTTAAGATATATATTGTTGCATTTTTTTTTTTTTTATAAAAAATTATACTTCATAAAATCTTGGGATAGCATGATTCATGAAAGTTGGATAATATAGAAATTTGATGACATTGTGATTATTTATGGTGTGTTCTTGTAGCTGTTAGACAATTTCAATAATCTTGATTGCGCAAATCAGAGCGGTTGTTTTCGATGATGCTTCCCTATTCTGATGTGGGGTTCTTAGAACAGCGAATGCTTTTTTGAACTCCGATTATGTTGTGAAAACTGAGTTACGGTAGATTCCGGGAGGTCCCCTTTGCTTATGCTTACCCTACTCTTTCTGAGATGGCCTCAGATGCAGACGCCTTGGCTAGTTCTCAAATTCATAACAACGATTGAGCCCTTACTTTTCACCGTCCTCTCTCCCCCACCCCCCCTCCCCTGCAAGGCTACAAATTTTCCCGCTCTCTTGAACCCTTCAGTGTCACACATTTCAGAATGTTCCAGATCAAGTGACTTGAAAGGCGGGTTCTTGTACCAGTTTTACTGTTCGCTCTCAGTATCAATTATTGCAACCCACTCAGCCACAGAGCAAAGCTGCAAAAATTTCTGGAAGGTAGCGATGCCTCTCAAGTTAAAGATTACTAATTGGTTAGCAGTCCGCGAGAAGCTATCAATAAGTTCTTACTTATTCAGACGTCATATTAGGTTGACGCTACTATGCATATTCTGTGGTAATCATCAGGAGTCCTCTTCTTACCTATTTCTCTACTGCGAATTTGTCGGGGGAGTCCCGGGCTCCTATTGTGGTTCATTTGCATTTATCATCATAGCCCACCTCTCTCCATCACATGTGGGAGGACTGGAGAACTTCATGTATTCTGGGAGTGGCTAGAAAAATTTGGGACGTTCATGCTCAAATCGTGGTTTGATCTATTTGGAATGAATATAACTCGAGGATCTTTAATCAGAAGTTGCTCTCTACAGAAGAAATCTTTCAGCGGGCTATATTCTACTCTGTCCTCTGGTATAAATTCTTGATTTAACTTGTAGTTGTTATTCCTATCCTTCTCTTTCTTGTTTTTTATTAGCTTGGCTTTCCTTTCCTCACTCGCTTGGTGAGGAGTCTTTTTTTTTTATCTGATTTTCTTTTTATTATATATTTCGAACTGAAGCATTTTTGTGCCGTTTACTTCTTTAAAAAAAAAAAAAAAAAAAAAAACATAAAGATCCTAGTCCCATTCCATTGGTTGAACTCTTTCGCATTGAGATCACTCACCCTTTCTGTTACTAGGGAACATCACTGCTACTTGTCGAAGCAAATGCCTTCACCAGCTCTCTACTAATTCCTCTTTCGGTTTCTTTGATTATCTGATCACGATGAAACCCTTTTCAGACCCCAACCATATTCAGTGCAGTCGGTGGGATCCTCGTCGGATTACTCCCCTTGTAAACAGTTGTCATCGTTTTGCGCTACTGGTAACGGCCCTGCTGCAGTTTTGTCTTCGATGGGAAACCACCATCTATGTAATGCCCTGCAGCATTGCAATTTACCAGAAGGCAAGGAAGAAGGAAGACTGCCGAATGTTCTCTTGGCTTTGAAATGTCTTGATTAGCTCATGGCATTTTTATTTTTATTTTTTTGTGAGGATAAAGAACTTCAAATTCTTATAGTTTTCAGTAGCTCTTGATGTAAGCTTAACACTGTATCATACAGCACTCCATTATAAGAAAGAAATGGGCAGTTGAAAAAGGGTTCGCAGTTCTGCTGTTTGAAGCCTATTATCAGTGCAAAATTTCTGATTATATCTCCAGATTCTTGTGTAACTAGTTATTTGGTTCAATGCAGATTCAGCTATTCTAAGAACTATGGACTATTAAATTTCTTTTGACATTCCTCGTGTTATAACCTTCTAGGTTGTAGGTTTTGGTTGGCAATGGGTTAAAAAAAGAGATTGAGATGATGGGTTAAATTAGATAACACGTCGTAAATAAAGAGACTATGGACTTTGTTTCGGAGCAATAATCCGATACTCGACTTTTTTTTTTTTTTTTCTCCTATCATTTATTTATTTATTTTTGCGGGGGATGGGGGGTCCTTTATTTGCCAGGAGAACAATTTGAGGGGGCTATAAGACAATTACCCATTGTCAAATCAAGGTTTTAGGTTGTCTCCTGATTCCCATTCAAATTAGCGAACAACAATGATCAAACTCTCCAACCACAATGATTTCAAACCTCTAAAAACTTGGAACCTAATGATTCAAGCCTCAATAACAAATGGGTTCTTCTCAGAATCTCTCCATCTCTACTCCTCCATGCTCAAATCCAACACTCATGGCGACAACTTCACCTTCCCTTTCGTCGCAAAAGCGTGCGCAAAATTGAACTCAGTTTTAGATGGCAGAAAGATCCATGCCCATACAATGATATTGGGGTTTCAAGCTGACCCTTATGTTCAAACATCATTGGTTGATATGTATTCAAAATGTTCTCACTTGGAAGATGCACGCAAGTTATTCGATGAAATGCCGGAGAGAACGTTGGTTTCTTGGAACTCCATGATCTCCGCTTACACCCAACATTTTTATGTTATGAAATCATTTGAACTTTTCAATGAGATGCAGAAAATTGGTATCAATCCGAATTCGAACACTTTGATCAGCCTTGTATCAGGCTGTTCCACCTCTGCATTGGCCATGCGATATGGTTTGTTGATACATTGTTATGGGATTAAAGTTGGGTTTCATTCTGAATTGCGCCTTTTGAATTCGATTATGTGTATGTATGTCAGGTTCCGCATGGTTGATGCAGCCTGTTCTTTGTTCGACTCGATGGAGGAAAGGTCGATGGTTACATGGACTACAATCATGGGTGGTATTTGAGAAATGGTGATTGTTTAAAGGTGTTTGATCTCTTTTATCGAATGCGAAGAGACAAGGTAGAGTTAGACTCGATTGTTTTCATTAACCTTATTTCTTCTTGTGCTTTGTTGGGGAGTTTACGGCTGGCCTTCTGTGTCCATGCTCTTCTAGTTAAAAGCGCTTTTGATTGTGAGGCAAAGATTGCAGCTTCTTTGGTTAACTTATATGCAAAATGTGGGATTTATTCTTTGCTCGGAAAGTTTTTGATTCAGCGAGTGAGAAGGATGTCTCGCTGTGGACTTCGCTGATTGGTGGTTATGTTCAAGGTGGTAATTCAAGGAAGCATGGGATATTTTTCAGCGATTGCTTAGTTCGCCCGTTAAGCCAAACGAAGTGACCATCGTCACCGTTCTTTCAGCCTGTACAGAATTCGGTTCCCTCACTGTCGGAGAAAGGGTTGAAGAGTATGCTAAAGACAACGGGCTTCTATCAGACTTGCGAGTTCAGACCTCACTGATCCACATGTACTGCAAGAGCGGGTGCATAGAGCAAGCCAAAAAGATCTTTGATGGTGTTCGAGCTAAGGATCTGGCGATGTGGAGTGCTATGATGAATGGGTATGCTTGTCACGGAAGGCAAAGAGGCTCTCACGCTATTTAAGGATATGAAACCGAAGAAGATATTAAGCCGGATGCAATTGTTTTCACCGGGTTTTATCTGCTTGCAGTCATGCTGGGTTGGTAGAGGAAGGACTGAAAATTTTTCGAGACAATGCAGAGAGATTACCAAATAGAGCCCAGCGTAGAGCATTACTCGTGTGTGGTTGATCTTTTGGGTAGAGCCGGGCACTTTGATTTGGCGTTGAATCTTGTCAGGAATCTGCCAGTTGAAGCGCGGAACAGGCTTGGATTCCCTTGCTTAGTGCAGGCAGATCTCATCAGAATGTTCAGTTTGGTGAGCTTGTATCCGACGATGTGTTCAAGTTGGATGGTGAGGAAACAGGAAACTATGTGCTGATGGCTAACATGCATTCTTGTTTGGGAACTGAAGGAGGCAGCAAGATACAGAAGGTTCATGGAGAAGAAAGGGTTAATCAAAGAAACAGGGTGGAGTAGGATCGATTAAAATCCCCATTGACAATTGCTAGTTTCAACTCTATATTTGTGAACAGAGATGTGCTCCAAAATCCCAAGTTTGCAAAGTTTTTTTACATTGAGAGCAGGATACAGAAATCATTGATTTTTACTGATTCGCGGTCTTGTGAATCTTAAAATCCTTGGCCCTCGCCGCCCAATTTATTGCTCGAATCATTGAAGAGAATGCAGAAAGAATCAGTCTACAGAATTGTATACATCTATGTACAATTTTTATTGTACTTTTATAGTTCATTCGGAAAAGAGGAATTTGACATGGACACTTTATTTCTGCCTGCTGTTTGCAGCTTAGTAATTTGTAATAATTCGGGAATAATTCGCCAATAAATTGAGAATGATTCATCAATAACTGGGGAATAATTAGGGGATACACAGTGTAATCTGTTTTGGATTAAATTGCAATACATCTTAAAAAAAAGCCAAAGAAATCTAATAAAAAAGTTGATGTCATTAGATACAAAAGCTCTGCACTACTTGATGGACTTGTTTCTTTCTCCTATAAAATGTCACACGTACAATGAAACAATTTGTGAGCAGGTCAACTTTCTCTCTTATAATGAGCCAATGGAGCAATATCCAACAAAACATTTCCCTCAGGAAAAAGGGAAAAAAAAGAATAGTGCCCAACAAAACAACAGCAAAGCCACACATACAGTGCAACTTCTGTCTGATGAAATGCAAGGGGGTGAAATTTGATTTTCCTGCCAGCATCACTTTGTAGCTGATTATTTTGAATTTGCTTGCAGGAGCTTCAGTTCTCCATGTTTGATGCAATTCACACGGTTGTTGAACTCATTTGCGATGAATCAGGAGGTCCTCCATTTTGCAGACTGAGTTTCTCTCTGTACAGTTGTCACTCACATCCAAGACGACATCAGTGATGGACTGTGTTGTGCGCGCAATCCAATCACAACAACCAAACAATAGAGAATCCCAAGACCTCCAGCACAAGAACAAACCCAAAACAATCACACGAAGAACACACAAATCACAAAGACGAGATTTAACGAGGTTCGGCCTGAATGCCTACGTCCTCGGGCAATCAACGGAGAGATTTCTATTAGGAAGATGATTACAATGGCTCTAAGTCTCTTTGAATGCAAGAGAACTTAGGGTTAATACTTTTTCGCAGAGATACAAAACCCTAAGATCAACATAGGCTTAAATACCTCATACAGCGGATCAGCAGATTTAACCCAGAACCCGACTGTCGGTCGACCGGCCGGTCGACCGACTTCCTTATACCGGTCGACCGTGACGTCGACCCAAGAAACCCGAGAGTTGGGTTTGTCAGTCAGGGTTTTCCCGGTCGACCGGGCCGGTCGACCCAGAAAACCCGAGACTTGGGATCTGACAGTCGGGCACTGCGGTCGACCGGGCCGGTCGACCGCTCCAACCTCTGTGCATGTTGTGCACGTCGGTCGACCGGACCGGTCGACCGACCCTGCCTGATTCTGCTGCTGCTGCTGTTTTTCTGTTGCTGTTCACTTTGCCTTTCGTCGTCGACTTCCTTGGCGATCTCCTCGACGCGACTCATGACAATCCAGCAATCCAGTCAGCTTCCTAGGTAATAATCTCTCTCCTCCAACAATTCTCCACCTCGGCGAAGATTTCCAAATCTGAGCCGAACTCCAACGAACCCCAGTCCATCACCTGGCGAAATCGACACACGATCTCGGCAAAATCGACACACGATCTCGGCTTGCGCGCACCGGTCGAAATCGACACACGATCTCGGCGAAATCGACACACGATCTCGGCTTGGAATCTTTGGCTCATCTATTCCTAGAAAACATCGCACATGCCTTTCCTGCACTTCACCTTAGGAGAATTTCCATACCTGCCGATCACCAACATGGCTTCTACTTCGCAACTTCACGACCTCACGAAGACTTCCTTATGAGCCAACACTGACTCTCCACTGACCAGCTCTATCTAGTCTTTCTGTCTTCCACTGATGGTCCAACCAAGTCTGAGTAGAACACACCAAACATCATCGGCTTCAACTGGATGCACACCACTCCTTATGCAAGCTCAACATCTTCTAACCGGAAGATAAACCTGTTCATCGAGATCACACCATCTCACCACTACGTGAGATCCAACTGGCCACACCACTTCACCTCTACATGAAGTCTCTTCACCACTACGTAAAGTCTCTCCATTTCTACTTGAAGCTTCAATAGACCACAACTCTTCACCTCTACGTGAAGATCCAAAATCATCTCGAGAACCCAAATAGCTTCATAAGAGTTGCATCACCAAATGGCTGCGCCTTTACGGCTGCCTACGTACCTTTGCCCAAAAGGATCAAGCCAACCGTAGTTCATTAAAATGAGCTTCAACAAGCTCAAACAATGGTACCTCTATTTGCAGCAGCGAACCTGTCTGACTGAGTCATATGAACCTCTTCCCGACCATCATGGAGAGCAACGGCCTTCAACTTCAGCTTGTCACAACCACAACCTTGAGATTCATGCTTCTTTCTCCACAAGCGTGGCTTCACCTTAGTTCCAATGGCTGCAAATAACTCGACATCCTCAACAATGTCGTCAACCTGTTCAGCATCACCTTTGGTATCACGAACTCCACCCGGTGTCACCTCCGCTGAAGTATCCTTTGATGCCGAACCAACTGGAGATGATGGAGTAGCATCAACCTCCACCCGCTGCAATCCTTCCTTGGTCTCCGTCCTCTCCACCTGCTGAGAGACAGTAGACTTCAACACTGAAGTCTCTCCAAATGTGACATGCCTGCTCATCACGATCTTCTTGTCTTTGGGGTCCCACAACCTGTAGCTGTTTACCTTGACACCCAAATAGACAAACCTCTTTGCCCGCGGATTCATCTTGCCACTCTTGGCACTGAAGTAGGCCGGACTTCCAAACTCCCGCAGCACACCATGACCTTGAGCAGCTTCTCCAGACCAAATATTCAGTGGAGCTCTACCTCCAATTGCAGTCGATCTGTTCATGAGATGGCTAGCATACTCAGTCGCCTCAGCCCAAAACGACCTGTCTAATCCTGCATTAGACAACAACCGCCGAACCTCCTCCAGCAAGGAACGGACTACATCTTTAGCCAACCCATCTGTACCTGTTGTGAAGTGAGTTGCAATCCCTGTGTTCTGGCCAAATTGTAGGAACTGCTACATGTCCTTTCCAACATTACCAATATGAAGCTCCTTTATCTTCCTACCTATCTGCCTCTCCATTCTTCCTCTCCACTTCATCAACACATCTAGGGCTTCTCCCCTTTGTCTCATCGGATATATCCAAACCTGCCTAGATGAACCATCAATAAACGAGACAAAGTACCTGTGACCTCCAAGCGATGCCGTCTTAGCAGGTCCCCATACGCTCATGTGAACACAATCAAGAAGACCTTCATTTTGATGAGTACTGGTGCTGAATCTCACCTTCTTCTTGTCCAGAACGCTGTGTCCACCTTCCAACTTGCAGGTAGCAGCACCTTCCATTTCCTTCTTTGCAGGAGCTCGCAAAGACTTTTCTTCTTCCTGTCCGACCTTTCCCTGCCAAACTTTCGGGCCACCAACATCTGAAGAACTCGAAGTCTCCACCTGATTTGTAATCGTACTACCCTTCAAGTAGTAGAGATTTCCTCGGCGGACGCCCTTCATCACCACCATCGAGCCCTTGATCATCCTGAGATCGCCATCTCGAACAGATATCACCATGCCCGATGCTTCCAAAGTGCCAACTGAGATAAGATTCCTTTTTAGATGAGGTACATACCTCACCTCCTTCAACTCTCGAACTATCCCATCATCCATCTTGATGCGAACTGTACCCATCACTTCTATATTACACGGATGGTCATCTCCCATGACCGTGTAACATCCATCCAGCTTCTCAAAGCTAGAAAACCAGGCCCTGTTCGGGCACACATGATAGGTGGCTCCGCTATCCAAGATCCACTCAGCACTATCTGAGTTACAAGCAGTAGGGGTAGTAACTGAGAGAGAGAACACCGAAGAGTCATCATCCGATCCATCCGCCTGTGTAAGATTCGCCTCGGTCTTTGACTCCACCTTCTTATCTTTGGCCTTAGGGCATTCTGCTTTCCGGTGTCCTAGTTCCTTACACAAGGCACACTGATTCCTCTTCAGATTTCTGAAATCCGGCCTGGATTTCGATCTTCTTCTAATCTCCTTTCCCTTCCTTGATGAACCTCTGCCTCTTACTTCCAATGCCTCCGCCGATGACCCTGACTGAGAAGGATGCCTCTCCTTCTTCCTTGTCTCATAACTCATCAGTGCAGACGACACCTCATCATAATCCAAGCTCTGCCTTCCATTAATGAAGGTCAGTGTGAATGTCTCGTACTCCTCTGCAGGAAGTGAATTCAGAAAGCTGACCGCCTTATCTTCCTCATCTACTGTGACATCCACATTCAGCAGATCTGTAAGAAGCTTCGTATATCGGTTGATGTGCTCATTGACTGTGCTCCCCTTCTTCATCCTGAACTGATACAGCTTACTCTTAAGCTGCAGCCTGGACTCTACACTCTTCTTCAGGTACTTCTTTTCAAGGGTTTTCCACAGTTTCTTCGCTGACGTCTCATGTTGCACAAGATATTTTATGTCTTGTGACAAGCATGAACGTATCAAGCCACATGCCGATCTGTTCATCTTCGCCAAGTCTTCATTAGTGATAGTGTTCTTCTTCCTCTCCAATAGGAGAGTGTCTTCGAGGTTTGATGCATTCAACGCATCCATAACCTCACATCTCCACATGCCGAAATTGTTAGTCCTATTAAACTTAACAACTTCAATTCTTGGGTGATTGTTCATTGCCTTAACAGATGCAGTTTCTTCTGCCATTGAGATTTTCCTGATTCTCTATCTATGCGGAAGTAATCACCACTTGAAATAGATCCCAACAGAAATAAAAATCGGATTTTTACTTGTCCCTTGAAACCCTAGATCGAGTTTCTCCCCGGATCTACTTCACCACCGATTCAACGAGCCCTCCTTGAGTCCTTCTGAGATCGACACACGATCTCCACGAACCCGTTACCTCTGATCTGAGATCGACACACGATCTCCACCGAATCAGATCTCGAGCCCTTCGAATCCTCAGAAATCCCAAGTGCAACCCGAAAGTTCTGATACCACTTGTTGTGCGCGCAATCCAATCACAACAACCAAACAATAGAGAATCCCAAGACCTCCAGCACAAGAACAAACCCAAAACAATCACACGAAGAACACACAAATCACAAAGACGAGATTTAACGAGGTTCGGCCTGAATGCCTACGTCCTCGGGGCAATCAACGGAGAGATTTCTATTAGGAAGATGATTACAATGGCTCTAAGTCTCTTTGAATGCAAGAGAACTTAGGGCTAATACTTTTTCGCAGAGATACAAAACCCTAGGATCAACATAGGCTTAAATACCTCATACAGCGGATCAGCAGATTTAACCCAGAACCCGACTGTCGGTCGACCGGGCCGGTCGACCGACTTCCTTATACCGGTCGACCGTGACGGTCGACCCAAGAAACCCGAGAGTTGGGTTTGTCAGTCAGGGTTTTTCCGGTCGACCGGGCCGGTCGACCCAGAAAACCCGAGACTTGGATCTAACAGTCAGGCACTGCGGTCGACCGGGCCGGTCGACCGCTCCAACCTCTGTGCATGTTGTGCACGTCGGCCTGCCTGATTCTGCTGCTGCTGCTGTTTTCTGCTGCTGTTTCACTTTACTTCCGTCGTCGACTTCCTTGGCGATCTCCTCGACGCGACCCATGACAATCCAGCAATCCAGTCAGCTTCCTAGGTAATAATCTCTCTCCTCCAACAGACTGGTGTTTGGTTTCCTTCTGTATCTTACAAGTAGATCTTTGTTCTGAAAAATGCATTTGTATTTAAAAAAAAAAAATTAAGCTACACAAACTTGCTGAAATTTGAAGAATTAATCCACCTAATTTTGCACATATCCTGTAACCAAATAAACATGCACTAGGATAGTATTTTCACCATAATCATGTGAAACCTCTTTTTTCCCCATATATCCAGAATTTTTTCTAGTTCTTTGAGTAAATCATTCTCTTTCTTTGGATCTGCAATAAATATCTAAGCCCCCGTTAATGATTTCACAATCAAATCAAGTGCATAACCTTTAAGAGACACTATTTTAATTACAGAGCAAATGGGTTTCATACATTATGATGTTGGGATTTGGTCGAACAAATACTCCCACATCGCCTAGACGTGGGGATGGTCTTGGGAATATAAGGATTTGGGCAACTCCACCTAAAAGGCTAGTCTTTTGGGATGGAGCCCCGAGTCCTTCAAGTGGTATCAGAGTCATGCCCCGAACTTAGTCGTGTGTGTGGGTGATGTTCGACGATGTATAGATCCCCCAATGGCGCAAAGGCGCAATGGGCCTGCCCACCCCACTGGCGCAAAAGGCGCAATAGGCCCCTGTGAAGCTAATGTTTGGCTCTCGAGAAATTTGGCAGTGGTCCTCGTAGAGGAGTGACCGACTGCAGTTGGTACGTCACATAAGGCGTGCCGTCCACCCACGCAGTGAAGAGTTGGATATCTCGATGGAGCATTTGATCTTCCGGTGCGAAGATAGTTGAGCTTACAGGGAGACTCTTTGTTCGAGGGGGGATTGTTGGGTTTGGGTCGAACAAATAGTCCCACATCGGCTAGACGGCTAGACGTGGGGATGGTCTTGGGAATATAAGGATTTGGGCAACTCCACCTAAAAGGCTAGTCTTTTGGGATGGAGCCCCGAGTCCTTCATTGATATATTGATTCTAACTTTATTTATATTGTATAACACAGACACGAATGCAATATGACACAGCACATTACAAATTCTGAAAAGTACAAACAAAACATAAATCTGTATCCAATATGTGTGTCCGCCAGAACATGACATCAAGATAGAAGTCTCCATGCTACATAGAACCTCATTCATATTATTTGTACCGGTTATTAGTGTATTATGTTTGAGGAGATATTAGTTAATTAAAGCCAAGGGTGGAAAAGGATTTAGAATTTATCCTATGTTTATTTCCGAAAAAAAGTAGATTAAATGGGATTTTTCCTACGTGAACCCAGAAAAATCTTTTTTCATACTCAATTTGTGAAGTATTTGATTAAGAGTTAATTTTTTGGTGTAGTTGATTATATGATACTTAAGATCCGTAGGTTGCTATGTATCATTTTCGGTGTATGAATGTATGAATTCATCAGAGAACTGATAGTTAATCCTCGGACCCTAATTTTAGCAGGTAAAATTTTCTTGGGAATAATTAGGTGGTATAGCTTTCAAATGAATGCTCACGGTATGCCATCTCCTGCTAGCGCAAAAGTATGTAATGTAACCATGTAATTGTGAAACTATGGGAGCATTGATGTACTGAAAATGAGGATCATGTTTTTAGGAGCTTTGCACTGGATTACATGGATCTGAGTTAACCTAGAAACGTCGGACACTTCAAATGTAGAGCCTTTTTGTGTTGGACACGTATCGGACACAATACTTTTATTTTCAATATACTTTTTAGAATTTTTTGTGTATCCGTGTGCCGTGTCATATTGTACCCATGTCGACGTGTCCACCTCCATGCAACATAGGAGTTCTTTTTCACGTGTCACCATATCAGAGGTCCATAGATGGTGTTGGATTTCTTCATTTGTACCTTTTTAAGGCCTGATTGTGCTCTATGGATTCTTTCCCAAAGTGTTCAGTATATGTTTGTGAGTTATTATCCAACTCATCCAAGTCTAGCTATCCCTTGGGCAGCAGTTGTATCTTTAGCTCCAAAGAAACATTTTTTTTTCCCCTGAAAAGTGTACTTTTGTGGGGATTGTGGGTGGTGGCTGACTTGCTGTTTGTCATGTTCTATTGTTTTAGGTTCTTTGTTACCATTTTAGCATGTGTTTATCATTAATGTGGAATTTTCTAAAACTGATATCTGATTACATTTGCTTCAGAGGAAGGAAGAGAATTATGGTGGAATATTACCGCAACCATCCGCTCCAGAAGGAGAACCTGATGACGCTGGTAGTGAAAGCGGAGAAGATGAACCACAAACAACTGCACCAATTTCTGGTATGTTACTCATCTTGTGCTACGAAACTGATGAAGCATTTATATGTATGTAGTTACATAATTCTGGCTCACTATCATTAATGTTTTTCCTCTTTGATAATTTGGGACATTGCTAATTCTTCAGAAACAAAGACATGTGAAAGTAACTATACAACAATCACTGTTATTACCAATGAGATCAGCCGTGAAGATGATGAGGATATGAGGCTTGTACATCCCATCCCCATACAGAGCAGTATAGAGGAAAAGAATCGCAGCTCGTCTGTGAAGAAGAAACCACTGAACCCGTCAGACGACATAAATCTCAGAAGAAGACTCGGAAGCCTCCTTCCGGCAAGAAGGATAAAAGGTCTCAGAAGAAGACTCGGAAGCCTCCTTCCGGCAAGCCCCCCCCCCCCCCCCCCCCCCCCCCCCCCCCCCCCCGAAGTTGCTTCTAAATTAGTTAATTGTATCTTTAAGCTCGTTCTAAATGTTTATTGGATTTTTTTATGGAATTTCTAGTGTAGCGAGGTCTGTCCAAGTGTCCATTGACCTCCACATTTCCAAATGATCTGGGCACTAGTTCTCCATACTGTTGTGTTCTGTGGCAAATGGTAACTGTGTTGCAGTTTAGAAGGGTGATGTAGGTTTCCTGTTTTCCCAAGTTGGCAGCTTTTTCAACCAGTTGGTCTTCAAATTCCAATAGTCAGTTGATCACTCAATTTTTAATGACAACAATTCCTGTCACAGGCACGGAAAAGAAAAGGGGAAAAAAAGTAAGGAAAGAAAAAGGGAAATTTTCTTGCCTGAATTTAGATTCCTCTCACCTTATCTTATGCTAGTGACCAGCAGAATTTGCTTAATGTACATCTCTCTCCACCAATTTTGAAGCCAACTTAAAAATAAAATAAACTAGTTGGCTGTTAATAAAGCACACATTGCCAATATCACCTGGCAGCCAAAAACTTTGTTAGATGGCTCACCATTTTTTCTCCTCTCTCTACCTTTTTTTTTCCCCCTTTTTTTGTCTCACAAGACTAAACTGGTGAACCCTTGGAGAGGTTCACACAGATCACAGGTGGGAAATGAAAGTGCGATGGCAGCAAGACAGTAACTTGAATCACAAAGAAAGAAATCAGGATATATACACTGCACAATCTCAACTCTATATATCAATATGAAACAATTCCTTTTATACATTTGCAGAGAGGAGAAAGATGGATACATTCTATATTTATGTTAAGATTTTATCTATCAGATGAATATGTGGCAGCAAGCAAAGCAGCACCTATCCCTGATCCATCCTCAGACACTCTGAGGGCAACATTCTGAGCAACTTCGTCTCCCAATATTTCCACCACAGCTTCATTCAAGTACTCCCTGAACATTGAAGACCCAGCATAAAGACCTCCCTCGATTGCAACAACCGTCCTCCGTACTTTGCCTTTTGTTCTTCCACTCCCAATACCGCCGCTCCCATCTCTTCCTATTTTCTTCAGTATTCCCAACAATCCCTGCTGCAGCTAGCCGCGCAGCTCTTTGGGTGACAATGTCACAAACTCTTACAACAAGCCGCCGTGCTTTCAAAGAAATTTCTGGCATCTGAAAACATCCCTAGGGTCAGAAAGGCGATTGCTTGTGCAAATAACATGGCAATACAAAATGACAATAGATTTACCTGCAGGTTCTCTTGCAGTATTCTACCAACTTCTCTTAGTTCAGGAGTATCATCTTCATGCATGGCAGCCATCAAAGGGGTCCTGGATTATTAAGATAACATCAAGTTGACATGAGAAAAATAAAATGCATAAAAAAAATTTATTCTAGTCATTAGTGTTATTATGGAAGCTTATGGCTGTCATCATGACTAGCAAACAGTTTCCTGACTTCAGAAATTCAAATTCCTACACAATTTTCTTGCTGTTTGAAACAGTGCATAAACATTAACTCAACCATAATATGTTCACTTTTCCTCATGAATTAGGTATTCATCTATCAATAAGTCTGATGCTTATGAAAATTTAGCACACACAAGAAAACAAACTATTGCCATTGCTATGATCATATAGACAGAACTTGTCTTATAATGCTTATAAAAGAGCCAAACCTGTGTTTGACATGCATCCGATTAGGATGATACTCCAATACTGGGTAGGACACCCATAAGATAAACTGTGTCCAAAATTATTGCATCGCTGAGATGTTCTAAATAGAATTTAGAAATCCCGGCATGCATTAATTTTGTTAAATACATTTTAAAGACTATGAAATTAATTGATTCTCAAACAAGCCAGTTCCTGATTCAATTTGATTTTTTGAATGCATTTATAGAATTCACCTTCTATGCAAATAACTGGATAAAAATTGTTAAGAGATTATCTAATTGGGAAATTAAATTAAATGCACATTATCTGTATTTTATTAACTATTCTCAATGTATATTACTATAAAGCAAAGTATCATGACACTGTATATGAAATTGTAAGTTTGTTTCAAAGAATCCCCATCATTTGCAATTCGAATTTTCCAATCTTCCATGTTGCATATTCATATTGTATTATTTAAGTTGTATTTGTGGATCGTTGACCTTTGTATTGTCTTATCTTATATGTATCTGTGAATCGTTGACCTCTATAGAGAGTTGTGATAGTTATTAATAACTTCTTATTAAATGAATTGTCTTATTTTGTTGTTTAATTGCTCAATGTGTGCTCCTGATGTTACTTTGTAGAATATGAATCTGGTAGCACCCTGTGCATTCACTTCTTACCAGTTCTTATATTTCAATGTGTAACAGATGGGAGCTCATGTGATATATGGCAGCCCGAGTGATTATAATATCTTTAGAACTATTTGACATTAATCTTCCATGTTTCATATTTATTATCATACAAATGAACTTGTCCATGCTACTTGCCTGATCTGCATGTCCCTGATGTTACTATGTAGTGGGCTAGTGCACTCATTTGTCACCAGTTCATATTTTAACTTGTGGCATGTGTTTTCACAATATCTATTTTCATATTAAAAGAAAACAATAATATTCATATATTTAAAAATATCCTACTGTGTTGTATCCTTATTTTCGAATTTGAAGTATCATTGTGTCCACATCAGTGCAGCTGGTGATCAAATCAAACCAATCATAGAGCACAAATTTTGAAAACTGAAACCTTCCCTAACAAGGTTGATTCCCCCCCCCCCCCCCCCCCCCCCCCCAATCATCCTCTTCTTATTGGGATCTTCAAATTTCCACATCTTCAGTCACTGGCAAACTTCTTTAGGACATATCCTTTCCAGAACATCAAGACTCTGAAAGGAGGTTTAAGCTTCCTAGTTTTGCTGCATTGCATTCTTTCTATTGAAGTATCCTTTGTTCAGATGGTCAAATGATTCTGGTTCATGGAACCCTATCAGATTAATCCCCTTTCTGCAGCATTTGCACTTTAAAAGTAGAATAGACATCTCTCACAAAGTCCACCACCACTGAAATTAATGTGTCAATTCTATAAATAATTAGGGACCACTACATAAATTGAGCCCAGAACAATGCTCAACTCAGGATTTTCATGCAGGACGTCCTCCAAATTAATTACAGATTGCCCAATCTAATGAAATTTGAAATCATGCTCCATATGATTGATATTTTGAGTAAGCAATTAAGCACCAGCCACGAAAGAAGCAGTCTATAAATGAGACAACACCAAGATGTGCTAAACATAGATATAGAAAAAGAGAGAGTAAAGAAGCATAAGGCGCATGACTTTACCTGTTTGTTGATGGCAAGAACATCAAACGTAGATGTAAAGTGTGTCATAGCAGATTTATAAGGTAAGTGGTATAGAAAAGAGTTTCAATTAATAATCCTTAGTGACTAAATGGTAGCAACATGCCAAAACAACTTCTCAAAATTTTCAGCAAATGTTTCTTGACATACTCCGACATATGGAAATACCTAAATGAAATAACAAAGAATCAAGTGGCAATAGGCCACATCAGTTAATGTGTTGATAGTATGTTTTGGTGAGGATTCAAAAGCATCACGTCTTCAGCTGAAAGAAATGACGAGCATGAAAGCTAGAGCATTCCAGTAAGGCATACATTAATACAAAGGGCGCAAATAAACTAGCAGCAACATGACCAAACAAAATTTCAATTTTTTTCGCAAATATTTCTTAGCATGTTCCAATATCTGGAATTATCTTATGTGATAACGAAGAATCAAGTGGCGATAGGCTGCGTCAGTTAATTTAATGTGATGACAGAATCTCTCGACAAGGATTCAAGGGCATCATATCTTCAGCAGAAAGAAATGAAGACATGAATTGTAGCAGTGCTAAGGCATACCTTAATACAAAGGGCACAGATAAACTAGCAGCAGCATCTCCAAAAATATCAGACTCCTGTGCTATTCTATAAAGCACCCTTCTGGCTATATCACCTAAATACATTCCTGAAATCATCTTCTCAAAACCCTGTAAAAGAGCAGTGTCATATAATTTATGACAATATGAGCAAACAGAAGTAAAAAAAAAAAAGAAAAAGCAGAAACATGCCTGATCATTACGGTTTGGGCTCTCATCATCTAGTGCAACATCATATGAAGTTCTTGGCAGATGTGATGACCAAAAGTTTCCCCATTCCATGTTGACAACCTAATCAGCAAAATGATTTCAGGCTCATACATGTATGACAGTATGTTGCATCAAAGCTGCCATGCATTATGGAATGTCGGTAAGATGATTCAGAATAAAATAAAGGGTATACCATTCCACCAGAATTTGTAAGAAGCCCTTGGCATTTAATTATTGCATCAGTACGTTCCACGTAGCAGGCATTGGTGCCTGTTCCAATAATCACTGCAGCAACAGTGTCCTCATCATGATAATGACCAAGTGCCAATGTGCCCACAGTATCATTAACCTGCTCATATGGACTAACTATGTAAAATCCACACATTACAAATACTTGCAGAGTAGTAATCAGTGGAAGAGTCAGATAAGAATTATGACAAAAAAAAGGATGCACCCAAGACAATGGGTGAGTCAAATGATAATTTGTAAAATAGAAGGATGACCAAACATGTTCTAAGTGAAATTTCCAAATGGTAGATGTAGATAGAATCAACGCATGATCACATTGAAGAGGAAGTTGTTCAATAAGCAGTCGCTAATTTTATAAAATCACCTTGTACTTGTATGACTCATTGCCCCTTTCTGATTTTGACAAACCATATGCACAAAAGCAGACTTCCTTTCCCTCAGACCATTAAGTAACCTCAACAATTGGACAAAATAGACTAGCTTTCATGCCGACCCTCTCACTTAAATTCTGGAGTGGGCAACCAAAGTTTGAAACTGTATTAAATTCTATTTGCTTCATCAACTTTCCTTCATGCAGTTGATGGCAACCTGAATTCCTTGTTTCCCCCTTAATAACAGGACTGGAAAAACTGGGACTTCCCACAACCCAGCCTATACCACTGAACCAGGCTAATGCAGCCAACAGACGACATGATTATCTATAAAGAAGAAAGAAATCCACTGAACAGTCTCATCATAAATAGATAATTCAGTCATCAATTACAACATTGACTCCGCTGACAGGTCCCCCAACGTAAATAGTTGCTTTGTTCACCAATAAGGCTATACTAGACATGTTAAAAACCCTAAGATAATATATAAAGAACTATGAGAATGTAAGTTCTATGGCACATTTCATGGAGATTAAGTCATTTATATATTGAATTTTTATTTCATGTTGTCCTACTGCTTCATAAGGGTAAATTTGTTTGCTTCAAAATGGCCCAAACGTGAAAATGACCAAGTACTTTGTATTTTTGTTGGTATTGAACTCCACAGTTGAGATGTACATGAAGTTGCTTGGCCAAGATCAGACTCTTGCATTAAAATTTAGAAAATAAATAAAGTAGTATACACAATTGTTACTTGGCTGGGTAGGAAGTAAAGAAGAAGTGAGTGGCTTAACATATATTGCTTAGTTAAAGACTTAACAAAATCATGACCTATCTGTCTGGTTTTTGAGTGATATTTCAGTCTTGGTGTTCTGTGTTGAATCTGGCCCGTCATTTCTGCCAACCTGACCCAGAAAGTTACCCGCTTTGGCATTGGTCTTTCTCTTCTAACGAAACAAGGCATACCCAGAATTCAAGAGCCTATGATTTGGTGTTCCAGACTGGCTATCAAGGCCTGGAATACAGTAATATGGAATCTAGCAGAGTTTTATATTCAAAATGGTTGATCATTGATTGCAATTTTTAACTCCTTGTTTTAGAAATAACACATTGCACCGAACATTATGTGTATTTACCTACATCGCGTCTTAGTTGTCCAATAATTTGCAAATATACCCTTGTGTAAGGAAAATTGAATAAAAATAAAACTTAAGTATTTGAAGCATGGATTACCAAATTTGTGCGATATAAAGACTAAAACTACCTTTACTTTATCCATCGGAATGCCATTTTAGCAAGAACATAGTTGTGCTAGTTGATTAAACCTAACAATAAAGCTGATAATTAAAGGGATATGCTTGCTCATAGAACCAAAATTGATAAATTGACCCTACTTTTATCTTGTAAATCATAAAATTTAATTTAATAAAAAGATTAATTTTTAAGTTCCCCATTAATCTATTTTTCATTATGTTTTTGATTGAACAAAGGGTATATTGGGAAAATAACTTAAAGGCACAAGGTCATGTATGGAAATATGCAAAAGGAAAGGGGAATATGTAATTCTCAGACAATACAAGGGTACATATATACTCAGTATCTTATCCTCAAACCTATACAAGGAAACCAAGAATCAGTGATCACTTGTCTGTGTTCTCACGAACTTACATAAAAAGAAACTCTTCACCCATGAAAATTGCACTTTGAAGAGAGAACGGGGGGGGGGGGGGGGGGGGGGGGGGGGGGGGGGGGGGGGGGGGGGGGGGGGGGGGGGGGCAATTTTATTCACAAGATTCATGGTACGCGACTTACAGGCTAACTGGTACTGAAGTCTTAAATAGTAGTACTCAGTTCTGAATCCCTAAAGTGGTCTACTCCGTGAATTAAATTGTCCCATGTCTTGTATTTTATTTTCCTGTCATTCTCCACTATACTAATGGTGTTTGATCATTTAGGACACTTCTCCCACAGAGAGAGAGAGAGAGAGAGAGAGAAGCCCCCCCCCCCCCACCCCCCTCCCCCCCCCCCCCCCCCCCACACACACACACACACAAACACAGAGAGAGAGAGAGAGAGAGAGGTACTCCCTCCCTCTTCTCAAGCAATTATATTCACAAGTTTCAAAATACAAAACTTACAGTCCAAACTGGTATCAAGTTTTTAAATAGTACTCAGTTATGAATCCCTAAAGTGGTACTCTCCAGCAACCAAAACCATTGAACTAAATTGTCCCATGTATTGTATTTTCCCCTTTTCTTTCTCCACTATGCTCATGGTGCTTGATCATTTAAGACACTTCACCAAAATTCCCTAGTTTTTGATGTCTGATCCACTCATTTACATTGTTAGAGAAACATTGTGCTATGGCTAGAACTGGAGATTCAATTATTAAGCAATGAATCTTTGAAATGTTTCTAATCTTTTAACTGGAGTTTCAGGACAGAAGTCTCCGAACTTTTAACAATTTCAAGTAGGTCAAATATCATGCATTGCCAGCTGAGGAAGAATGGGGGTTTCAAGAGCACCAACTTCTCCTGCATTATGCAATGACGTTGCTTGCTAGCAAAATTTCAAGACAAATTATTAGAATATGCTGGATGGTGGACAAAAAAGGAAAGCCACCTATAAGGTGGCTCGACTAACTATTGTAGGCAGCCGAAATTAGAAAGATGATATGCAATGATTACAGTTTACCATGGTTTCATAGTGATGTAAAAGTAATGATAACTAAGATTAGAAGAGAGTGCTATCAATAGTCTTACGGGTGTACAGACAGAATGTACACACAATACAGATGCAATAATAAACTATTTCCAGCAGCAAGCGTCAATTATTCTCTATATTTTTTTGCTTATGATAACAGACCTATAGCCTAACGGAATAAATGATAGACTATCCAGAGTTTAAGGATCCTGTAAAGCTTGTCCTAGTTCAATAGCATAGTTCAAAGTTTAATGCCTTCAGAAGTGAGGCAGTAGCTAAAGGAAAGAGTAAGTAATGTAACAATATTTTCCAAATAAATTGATTTGATATCTTCTATTAAGGGAAGTGTTTGCTTACTATGCGTTTGATGGGCATTTAGAAGAGGAAAAATGATATTTGAATATATCTTCGCTAATTTGTAAATGCCGAAAGGCCGGGTTCATGTTATGTGGTAAGTTTTAGAAATGGAAACCATATATTGAGGTGATTGAGAGTTTGAGACATCTTCATATACATACCTCTATATATATATATATATATATATATATATATATATATATATATATATATATATATATATATATATATATATAATATATATATGGGGTTACTGTACCTCAGCCTGCAGGCTGAGAGAGTTTCTCAGCCGGCGGGACGTGGCTGAATATATGCCACACATCGGCCGCAGTGTTGTTGGCGCCAAAAAAATCAAAAAAATCCCGCCTAAACAATCGTGAAACAAATGACAAAAATACCCCTTTTTTAATTCTAAAGTGGAATAAAGTCATGAACAAACAAAATTTCAGTTGAATATATCTACAGTTATAAAATTAGTAATTTTAATACATCGAAAGATATAATTAAAAAAGATTGGATCAATATAATGTAAAATAAGCAGAAGCATTGAAAATTTAAAAAACATGCGATGGTCGCAAACTTAATACAATATAACAACTGCGACACAGTCGCAGTCACTAGTCGCACTCATAGTATAACAAAAACGTTTTTATGGAACCTAATACAATATAATTTCAATTTTATATGACAAATGCGACACAGTCGCAATCACTAGTCGCAGTCATTGTATAACAAAACTTCTTTATATAACGTCTGCGACCCTAGTCGCATTCTATCGTACAACAATGCGACTCCTTCAGTGCTGCGACTAAAGTCGCAATCTTCTTCCCATGCCTTATGTAAAAGATTTTAATATGCGACTAGGGTAGATTAGCCATGCGACCCTGAGATCAATTCGCGTATATCAAATCTTATAAAAATTACTATATTAATTACACTGAATTAATGAAGTAATTAATATTCTTTCTACGTGATACAACAATAGTCTAAAAAAAAGAGATGGCATAATGTTAATCTCGAGAGAAAGGAAAGATGTGCACCATACGTAATCAAAGATATAGGCAAACAATTCTATAAAAAGTTAATTTGTACTTCGCGAATCTCCCGCAATAAATCTTCAATTAAATATTTTTTTTACACTTCTTACCGTACTCAACCATCACCTTTAACAATTATTATTTACTATTCATGTTCTTCCATAATATTGACCTTTATATAATGCTTGTAACTAATTATTATCTCATACCTAAAAACTATATTTTTGCTCTTCCTTTTCATTTGATTTCAAAAACTTCCAAAAAAAATTCATTCTTGAATCATGTCTTCCCCATCTTCTTCCTCTGAACACTTAGATTTCAACTTCAATCGT
>JAVJIF010023110.1:0-59798 GCA_038442645.1 Agave tequilana
TAGGTTCCAACATTCTCTCCCTTTTTGATGATGACGCTTTGTGTGCACAAGTCCTCCCCCTGCAGAAAATATGTTATCTTTTCCTCCCCCTGCAGAAATGGGTTATAACAGATAGAGAAATATTTTGTTCTCCCCCTGCAACAAATATATTAGTACATATATACATAGTTGATCTTTATCAAATTTTTTATATGGTACCTGCAAGATAAACGTTAGTTGGTACCAAATATAAAAGATCATATCTAACCTTTAGGACTCCAAATCCATTTAGAATTTAGTTTCCACCTGTTAGTATATACATAATTGCAAGAATCACATATATCATGCATGTATGAAGCAATATATGTATTTTTATCATAACATTTAAGTTCTTTAGAATCCATATAAACTTACTTTTCTTAATCTTACTTTTTACAAAATAACTATATGGATTACTATAACATGAAGATTTTGCAATAAATCCAATACCATGATTATCATGTGACAATTTCTGAAAGATAATAAAGCATTCAAATTTTCTTTTCCTTTATTAAACTTAGTCACATTTTGCATAAGATCTTCATATTTCTTTTTGAAACTAACATGTCTTTATCTAATATAGAAATTCTATCATTCAAAGACTTAGTTTCCTTTTTCAGAAAAATGTTCTCTTTTATAAATTTCTCATTTTCAGTTTTCAAAGATGATATGACTTTTTCAGATTCATCTTGTTGAGAATTTATAGAAGATACTTGTAAAGCATAAACAGAATTTTCCTGTAAAGTTTTTCATTTTCTTTTAACAAAAATCTGTTTTTTCAGTTTTTCATTTTTTAGATTCATAAATAACTCATTAAATGCATCAGAGAGTTCAGAAAACGATACCTCTTCATCTTCTATGGCCATGTAACATAGGTTGACACGTTCAGTGGATTCTTCTTCATCAGAAGATGAGGAATCACTATATTCTGAAGATGCTTCGTAGTTCTTCTTCTTTCTGAACTTCTTACTCTTGTACTTATCTTTCTTCTTGAGTAAAGGGCAATCCATCTTCATATGTCCTGGTTTATCACAATTAAAACACTTGAATTTACCTTGCTTAAAAAATTTCCTGAACTTCTTTGAGAGCATTGCCATCTCCTCTTCGTCATCATTGTCCGTGTCGGAAGATGCATGGAAGGCGAGTTCTTTCTTCTTTGAATGGTGTTATCGTTCGTCCTTCTTCCTTTCTTCTAACTGCACTTCATATGCCATTAGATTATCGATTAGATTTTCTAATGTCATAGTTGAGAGATCATTCGCCTCTTCAATGGCGGTTGTCTTCTTCTCCCATTCTGGTGTGAGTGCACGAAGAATCTTTCGAACTCTTTCAACTTGGGTGTAGTCCTTTCCAAGGGATGCAGAGTATTGGTGATGTCGGTAAATCTTGTAACCATCTCGGATATGGTTTCATTCTCCTCCATTTTGAATAACTCAAACCTGTGGATAGAACAGATTTTTAGATTCCTTAACTTTATTAGTGCCTTCATGTGTTACCTGAAGAGTATGCCATATTTGATGTGCAGAAGTTGCTGTTGAAACACGGTTGAACTCTTCTTTGGTTAGGGCACAGAACAAGGCATTCATTGCTTTTGCGTCAAGGTTTGCGTTCTTCTTTTGATCTTCACTCCAAGCGTTGTAGTTGGTTGTAGGCTTGATGTACGATGCTTCTACAATGTTCCAAAGGTCGTAGTTGAGTGACTGCAAGTATATCTTCATTCTACACTTCCAATAGTTGTAGTTGGTTCCGTCAAATAGCGGTAGACGTTGTGTAGAATGTCCTTCTTTGAACTGGGATGATGAGAACTCCGTTGTCATCTTTGTTGTTGACTTGTATCCGCCCTGATATCAAATGTAGGATCAGAGCGTGTACTCCGGTTGATGAAGTAGGAATGTAGATGCCGGTTGATGACCCTCGCTCTGATACCAAATGTAGGAATTGGTATGGTTGTTGCCTGTTGATGAACTTGGCTCTCCCCTGCTCTGATACCAATTGTAGGATCGTTGAGATAAGGACTAATTGTGGAATTATCTCTTGTAGGTAACTATAGATCTGAAATAACTCAAGTCAACACAAATCTAAACAAGAAGGATTAGCGTTAAGTAAATAAACAAAATAAATAACTTGCATGTAAAGGAAAATAAATCTCAGAAATTGACAAACGCAAACAAAGAGATTTATCCTGGTTCGGTCCTTGTGACCTACATCCAGTCCCCAAGCCACCCGCTTGAGATTTTCCTTTAACCTTGATCTTGCCACCCAAAATCAATACAACATGTACACCACTTGTCGAATCCCCTTCGCCAAATGTGTACACCTTCTCTTCCACCAAGAGAACACCTTCTCTTCCACCAAGAGAATACCTTTTAACCTTTGTACAACTGCTCTTCAACCAAGAAGCCTCCCGTGTACAATGGTCACCTTGTACAACTTGCCTCTTCAACCAAGAAGCCTCCCGTGTACAATGAACACTTTGAGAATTACAACTCTTTTATCCTATAAGCCTTGGTACAGATGTGTATGTGGACAAGGTCTAGTATAGGAGACAAACTTCAGAGGACTTCACAAATGGAATTTGGAATTTGGTGAAGACTGAAGTTAGAAAACAGTTTTTTCAGATTTGCAGATTTTGGCTTTTTGGAAAACTGAGAAAAACTCTTGGTAAATGGCCTTTGCAATAACTTCCCAATTTATAGCTGAAGACTAGGGTTAGTTAGGGAGTTAATAGGTGCAATTTGAATCAAAGGAACGTTGAAAACAGTTGCACAAAAGACCAACAGTCAGAAACTGTCCAACAGTCAGAACTGCCTATTAGTCGACTTGCCCATGGAGTTAGTCGACTAACCTAGGTAAAAATTCCTTCTATTAGTCGACTAGGTTTAGCTAGTAGTCGACTAGGTCAGTGGCCGTTGGAAGAACAGTTTCAGAATAACTACTTCAAGTCGACTGCAACTACTTGATAGTCGACTTGACCAGGGATTAGTCGACTAGGGGATTTCTATAAGTTGACTAGAAAAATGAATTAGTCGACTTGGTTTACTGTCGGTCGACTAATTGATCAAACAGAGAGTTGGGTCAATTTCTGGACACAAGATTAGTCGACTTGGGTTTCTGGTTAGTCGACTACATCAAGGATTAGTTGACTTGACTTATGTATAAGTCGACTAATGGACCAAAGAAGTGTTGGTTTGTGTCAAGGCTTTTACACTCTATTTCAACTTTACAAACCACACTTTATCAACTCTCCTTGGCACATCTTGATCATGTCGGACTCTTGATTCGTCATGTGTAAGAGCTCCAAATGAATTGATCTTCACAAACGTCTTCATCGAAATAGGTTCCAACACAATCCAAGCGTGAGACCCATCAAGGTATAATACTTCCATTATTAACATCAGAAAACTCTACACTATACGTCAGAAATTCCACTAAGATAACATGTATGATCTAATCATGACTTATCATGCCAACACATATGGTTCGATAATCCGTAAGAAACGCAGTCAACAATTATCATATCAAAGTATATATATATTACAAGGTTAGAGTCTAACACCAGGTCCTTTAAGATTTACAAGTTAAAGACAACATCCAACTAAAAGTGCGCATGTTTATACAAAGTCATATACATATTAAAGGTAACTTTTAATGCAATGGCTTCGGTGGCGCTTGTCCCGCACATTTACCCTTAACGGGTCCTTTGCCCTTGTCCAAACTGAAGGTGGAATTAGAATAGAGTGAGCTTGACAGCTCAGTGAGTAAAACAATATTTAAGCATGCCTATCAAGTAGGTCTACATGGCTGAATTATCCGGTTGACAAGTGTGTCATTATACTATTTTTATAAAATTTTGTATTAGCCAAGAACCCAATCAGAACACATTAGCAAGGCTTTCCTAGTTGACTAGGCCACCCTATAGTTGACTAATACTACCTATAAGTCGACTAATTCTAAAGCTATAGTCGACTGATTTCACTCCACACGTATCTGCTTCTCTGTTGGCTGCCAGGGACTTATGTAGTCGACTACCTTCCTGGTATAGTCGACTACTCAAGTACTAGTCGACTTGAAGGTCCCCTATAGTCGACTAGTTGTGGGTCAAAAGTTGTGTTCTCTCTGTATGTCACCTATAGTCGACTACCCTTCCTGGTGTAGTCGACTACACAATTTATTAGTCGACTTGTAAGTCGACTGTAGTCGACTAATTATGTCCAAAACAGGTTGTTAACTCTCTGTTTGCTCTCTGTATCAGGGGTTAGTCGACTACAGTCTGTCTGTAGTCGACTACTCTCTTTTCCAGCAGTTTGTCTGCCCAAAAATCATACCTATAGTCGACTTATACCAGGGACTTAGTCGACTGATTATAGCTAATTTTGCCTGTATAATGAATTGTTCCAGATTAATTATTTAGGATTTTATGTATGAGTATATCATAGGATTTCTATCTTAGCAACATCCATATACTTATTAAACACACACTGGGCTCCCCTTCGGCCTCCTCCGGTTCAACCCGGTCCCTTCCTCCCATAATCATTTCACACAATAAATTTTCACCTTCAACGACCTCTGGTTCAACCCGGTCCCTTCCTCCAATACATTATCGTATTATTTCCCCTTCCACACCTCCGGTTCAACCCGGTCCCTTCCTCCCGAGTACAACAATCATATCATCATGTAATATCAATATGCAAAGACATATAAGGTGGCAACAACATGCGAGCTTTATAGTCTTTATTTAACATATAACAATATCATAGATTCATTAACAAGAATGAGTAACTACTTGTGGAATTGTACATACATGAGTCTTTATGAGGTAGCTAACCTTTCTTGATATCACAAAATATGCATGACCCCAAAAATATACATAGTGTCAAGTACCCTGTTTATCTCTTATGTTTTATTTCATTTCCTACTTTATTCTACTTATCATGTCATTAGGATTCACATGTTCTACTCTCACCCCTTTGAAGTGGTATGCTCTTCCTCAAGTTGATATCCCGCTACAACGGAGTCTACAAGTCATAACGCCAATATTAGTTCATAATTAACGAAAATGATACAAGAGGTATAGTCCTAGGAGTGTTTTCTTACCGTTCGACCAACGACACTCCCCTTGACTCGTTCTAACGGTTCCTTGGAGGAATACAGAACTTTTCTTGTATGTGGACTGAAGAAATCAAGTGGGGAATTGAGGTGGTAAAAGAGTATTTTTAGGAAAGGGAAATGAAAGAAATAGGGCTGTTTGGTTGCTGCTTTTGCTGCTGCTGCTGTTGCTTTTTTGCTGCTACTGCTGCTGCTGCTGCAAAAAGGGAAGAGAGGGAGAGAGTTTTGTGAAGAGAGAGAGGGAGTTTGATCAAATGAGGTAAGTCTCTTCACCCTCCCCTATTTATAGCCTCTAACTTCCCACAAGAATGTGCCAAGTGTCCCCTATACAACCCATCACTCTACCCTACACCATGCTCTATGACAAGCTCCATGCCTCCCCCCTCTCCATGAGGTACATGTATGGTGAGAGAGATGGTGGTAAGTCAAACACATGTGGGGTATTTTTTATATCTACATACATGGGTGAATACATACCTATGTATTCATTTTATATACATACACACTTAATAAGCATGAATTAAATAGGGTATCTAGCATGCATACCATTTCCATTACTCTTTAGGGTATGAATATTTAAGAAAAAGGATGCATAATTAAGGCAAGTGTTACAATATATGCATGGATTAATGATAAGCTTCATAAAAGCTCCTCCTTAACTCATGCATAGCATAAAACGTATACATATTCAATGAAAGACTTACACATAAAAAATATATTAAAATACATAAACACAAATAAATATGCATATATATTAATACTCTAATATCAATGAATGGATATGCAATAAGAACTCTAGATATCAAAGTCCTAAAATATATACAAATGGATATGCATAAACATATAAGCATGTATAAATACTAAACTTATTCAAACATGCATTTATAAACTAATCTTTCTCCCCTTTTTAATCAATCATCAACAAAAGGGTAAAGAAAAATAAGGCAAATGTATATGCGATATAAATCTACGAAGAGGAGAGACTATATAGAATCTCCCCCTGCATGCATGCATTACATGAAGAAAGAGATGTCTTAACCCTAACACATATAAGCATAATATACAATGTATAAAAAGTGATGTTAAGCTCCCCTTACACACATGTACCACATAAAGAAAAGAGGTCAAACTCTTTTTTATATACTACACTCATCATGAATTTATATATAGAGGAGATATTAAGCTCCCCTTGTATATAAGCAATACACGTCAAAACAAATTTTAAAAACTAATTAAAACAAAACAAAGCACTTGTAATCAACGAAACAAATTTTGATACCAAAAAATTATATCAATTTAAAATAACATAGATATCATACAAAAACTATACCAACTAAGAACAACATTGATTATTTACTTTCATTTTTTTAAAAAAGCTAAACCATTTTACAATATTCATACCAATTGTAAACAATTGATACCAATATGGAAAATACAAACATTTTCTAAAACAAAAATTTTCTCAAAAACAGTGGAAGTAAGATACCGATTGAAAATAAAATCAAGAATTTTTCTCCCCCCTTTTGAAATTCCAATAAAACTAATGCATAAACTTGTAAAAGATACCAATTTTAACATTATAACTAAATCAAGCTTAGCATAAAATAATTTGTGCTATAAGATATATATGTATCAACATTGTAATCTAGCACAAGAAATCATATATATATATATATATATATATATATATATATATATATATATATATATATATGATCAATTTAAATACCAATTGAAATATAAAGCATACATATATAAGAAAACATGAGTATACAAAAAAAAAAGTATCATGAGAATTATGTATAACTCATAACATCCACGCTATCATGCACATGTTTAAAAAATACAATATGAGCATATAAGGCATGGTCGCCTAACCAACCGTCCTTGAACGGTAGAAGTTTTAAAAAATAACGCTTTGAATATAATATAGTATAGGTTATAAACTCTATCAAGTGAAAAATAAAGAATTAGTTTAAAGTAATTTGTAAACTAGTACGAAATCCTTCAAGTAAGGAACAAAACATTGTATATCCCATGAAACATGCTAAATACACATTAATTGACACTCAAAGACGAATGAAACACATATATGCTCATGAATCAAAAATCATGAGTAAATAAATGATGTATTGAGTGTACAAGAATCATATAATTAACATATGTATAGAGATAAGACAATGAAACTCAATTGAAACAAATGAAATTCATTTCATAAACATGAAAACATGAATCTTGAAAATTTTTTTACTTTATATCAGCACTCATCAAGAAACATATAGGGTATGTATAAACAAACTTTAAGGTATATTTATGTTTTGCCAAAACTAAAATACACATATTTATCCCAAACATGAAATGAGTCCACAAAAAGTACATGGCATATAATGCATGTGACTCAAGGATAGAACATGTATAATAAGTAGTTTGGCCAAAATTTACATATACATGACATTAGACACATTCTCAAAGAAAAACATGTCAAGGGTGATATAAAAATAAATAAAAGAGTATAAGTATAAATGCAAGAATCATCAAAAGTGGGTCATACAAGTACATGTAATGAGTACATATGAAAAATAAAGCATATAAATATAAGAATCAAGTGTAGCTCACTAATTGTACAAACATAAATATAAGTTTTAATGAAAATTGCATCTAGCCAGATAATCAAAACATGAAATGCATCAAAACATCAAAACATGAAATTGATTATTAGTGTAAATGCAAGTGATATTACATATGGATATGCATACATAGCTAAACAATAATTTAGAATGTAAAGATATGAGTTCATATAACATGGGTGTATCTCAAATACAATATATGTATGTCACAAGTTTAATAATCATTCTATTTAATTTAATGAACATGAAACCAATATATGCTAAAACATCAATATCAAAAGCATATACATAGAAACATAACATGAAGAATGGAGATAGTTACGAAACTGATGAACTAGTTTCTATATCTCCAAAACATAGTGGTCCGCCCACCAAAACATCCTTGATAGCGATGCATCCAACGTAGTGTTCAATTTGCTCAAACGCATCCACCACCAAGGCACCAATACTCTCACATCTTGTGAGAGCTCACACCTACTTCAAATGAAATAAGAATGGATTTTGGTACCCACACTTTCTTGGATCCATGGGGGTTAGTACCTCTCCTAACCCAAACATTTTGACTTGCAAAATTTAAACATTTAACTTATCATAACAGAATTTTACAAGATGGCCTTTGGGGCCGCAATGTGTACAAGTGTACACTCTAACATACATGAAATTATGTGTGTGAGCATGATGAGCATGTGTATGCCGTGAAGGGTGTGCATGTAAATGTGGAGCATGTTTCTTCCGAAATATGGATTCTAACCTCATGTGATTCATGGCACATTGACTTAAGTGGAGCCCAAACAATCTACACTCTTCTTCAACACATAAATATTATTATCAATAAAAGAAGAAGTGAAGCAATCAATAGAAACTAAATTCTTATCACAAGAAGATGAATTAATAAAAGCATGACAAACATGAGAATTAAAATCATTTTTCAAAGAAACTTTTTCTTTTGAACAAAATCAAATTCTTTTGAAATCAAAGCAATTTTATTTTTTAAAGAATCGTTCTCTTTTAAAACAAAATCAAATTTTAAGACAAACATCATTCTTCTTAAAACAACATCAAAAATATTTTTATTCTTTAAAATCTCATTTTCATTGAAAACAAGATCAAATTGAGTTTTCAAGGAATTTCTTTCGCTTGAAATCTCAACCTTCTCTTTCAAACCAAATCGAGTTTTGAAAACAAAGTCTCATTTTTCTTCTTTAAATCAAAACTCTTCTTTTTCAAAACTTTATTATTTGAAAGAAAGTTTTCACAAAATATAAAAAGCTCTTCATTCAAACATGTGCATCCATACTATCATGACCATTGAAAGAGCTAGCACAATCATCAAGATGAGTGTCCAAAATTTCCTCAAGAGAGTCAATCCCTTAGACCATATAGCAAGCTTGGTCGGATTCATCTCCAAAAGATTTTTTCTCCAAATGTTTGTCGTTTGTTCCTTGAGAGAGGTCAAAATGTTCCACACTGCAAAAGTGTAATCACAATGAGAAATCAACGAAATATATTCTTTGCAAAGTGTGTGCTTAAGTGCATCCATGGCTTGTGCAGTAACCTCTAAGTACTTGCTATTTTCAACATACGATTTCTTGTAATGACAAGGTAAACATGCAATCCTAGGATTTTGAGGTAAGTACTCATCTTAAACTTTCACATATCAATATTAGAAACATCATACATTGGTGGTGCAAGATAATCCATAAGTGTAAACAAATATGTGTACAAAACAAATAACTAGATTAGCAAAAAATGATCACACTCCTATGTGGTTAAACCGAATATTAGGAGCGTAGGCTCTGATACCAAATGAAAGTACAACTAGAGGGATGGTAAATATGTGTAGTGCTAATCTATATGATAAATAATGCGAAATTAAAAACTAAATGCTAACATATAATGTATAACCAAGAGTGAGCTGAATTCCCTGTGAAGGGCTCTAAAACTTCTCCTTACAATTCCTCTAAATTAAGAGTTGAGGTACTTCAATAGCTCTCTTGGTTGAATACTAGTATGAACACATAAATAATATCAAGGATAAATAGATATGAATAAGAATAGCAATACAAGATATAAAAGCAGAGAGTTGAGAGATAGAGAGATCCAAATACAACTACGTCCCTGCCTTCACACAGAAGGATTTTTACTATATCCACTAAAGACCTTCCATAAAGGAAACTCCACCGAGGAATTACACTATCTACAAATAAGAAGTACACAACTTCAACTCTCACACCTCTACACAAGAGGTTAGGCACAAAGCCGGGCACAAAGTAAAAAGAAAATTACAACTTGGTGATCACTTAGATCACAAACAAGAACTTGGTAATCTAAAAAGATTATAACCAAAATCTCTCACAATATAATGATCTTAGAGGATAGATTTGTAATGAAATCTCAAGCATGGTAGTGAACAAAGATTTTAGAAAAGAAAATACAAAGAAAAGCACCTGAAAAAACTCTTGAAATGATATAAAATTTAGAACAAGAAACTAGATCTCAAAACTTATTTTCTTTTGATTTTTCAAAACTTTGAAACAAAATAAAGATATAGAATTTAAAGCCCTAAAACTTATTTTAAAAACTTGCTGAAAACTTAGTTGAAGTGGGAAAATATTAGCACTTAAAACTCTTGCCAAAAACTGGCCAAAACAACCCTTATGTAGAGCCCAAAAAATTCTAGCCGTTGGGCTCAGAACCCAGGCCAAATGGCCTGTCAGTTGACCACCCGATCGACTGGCCAACAGTCACTTTTCTGACTGTTGGGGCTATCGATCGACCGCCCGGTCGACCGTACACAAAAATCAGAGAGTCATAACTCTCTGTTGGTCGACTGCTCAATCGTCTGGCCCCCACCAGAAACTTGGGTTGAGCCAGTCGGTCCATCGGTCGGTTGACTGCCCAAGGGGCTTGTGCATGTATGCACGTCGGTCATTCGTAAGCGGCCCAAAACCCAAATTTTGATGGTTTAAAAACCAACTTCAAAAATTCATAAAAATTCCAATAAATTTCAATAAATTCCAAAAAAATCTAAATACTTTGAATTACAAATATGAGTGATAAAAAATCAACACATAGTACAAATAGTTATACTATTTTTGAAGTAAAGAAATTAAAGCTTAAATGAAAACCTGTATTTTTCAAGACCGAAACTTTAAAATGAAAATCTGATTTCTCTATAAACTAGTATAGATATAAAAATAAATTATTAAAACACATTTGAAGTATGATGTGCATGAATAGAGTCTAATATGCATTGTAAATGAATATAGACTTGTTTTTGACAATATATACCCAAATAAGTGTTGATAAAAATAAAATTTAAACACATGAACTAGATACATCAAAATAAGTTTTTCTAAACATATATGAACCATTAATGTATATGGATGAATACCAATATACATATAAACCATGTAAATTTCTTCTGATGGAATCTATTCATGAAAACAACGGATGTATACTTGATAATCTGAAACGCAAAGCCGTGTACATGATAAACCAAAACACATGAACTCACAGAAATAATTTTTCTAAATAATAAAGCTTGAATATGTGTAGATAGAATCTAACACATATTTAAACCATGAAATTTATTCTATGTAGATATAAACATACAAAATTGAAATAAAAAAAACTTGATTTTATGAGTTTTTTATAAACCAAGTAAACATAAACTTTTAAAACTAAAGCAGTTAAAATGAAACCAATAAACTTTTGTGTGTGTGTGTGTGTGTATTCTTGAGCAATTCAAAACTGTTTAAACTAATAAACATCAAAACAAACAAACCTAGATTAAAATTTTCTTGTCGATCTTTTTCTCCAAGATGACTCGATCCAACACGATCCAAAGAGCGACGACTCCATCTCGAGTTCTTGATGCGATCTTGAAGTACGAGCTCTTGAATCAATATGTGATAGCTTCAAAATCTGACTTCGAATCTTTTGTTGAAGCTAAGCACCGACTAAGATCATGATGAATATCTAAAGCTTAATAAATACAAGATCATTAGTACTATACTTTATAAGTTAGTCATTATAAAAACTAGGGTGAAAGGCCTTCGGGCCAACAACCTTCACCTTGCTCTTCTCTTTCTTAGCTTCCTTCTGATCTCCTTACTGTTCTCCACCCTTTTTCTCCTTGAAATTAGCTTGGTGGAGGCAATTGTAGTGCTTGATTATAAATTTTATTTATAGAATTGTATAATAAAACTCTAATTTGGACTATGAGGTGATCTTGGCCTTTGGATGATTGAAGAGTCTTGATCAATCCTTTTAGGAGTTGATCTTCTTGATCTAGAAGAATTCTAAACCCTTTAATCTTTAAAAATAAACCTTCATTGAATAGAAATTTAATTCAATTCGTATCCTAACAGAATAAGAAAACTTGTAATCGCAAAAAAGGAAACTGATTCACCTTAATTTGCTTCTTCTGCTTCAAGCCCTCATTTTCTCCAACTTAATTGGATTTTCTTGGACCATCATCTCCTCTTGAAAATATGACAAAATCTTAATACCTAAACCAGTGAAGATCCAAGTGAAAATAAAGGAGGAAGGCCATGAAAAAATAAAAGACAACACATGCACTTGGAGATGAAGGGGCACAACTGCAAATGTGCCAATTGAGACAAGCATAAGTGTACATGCAACGGGCCAAGTGGAGACTTCAAGTACAAGAGAAAAGGGAAGAGATAGAGGGGATGGAGTGAGTGTAATATGCTTTTATGGTGTAAACAATGTGTAATGTGCTTGACTTGCTTGATTTGAGACTTTTGGATGATTAATTGTTCATTTTACAAGTTGTTATGTTGAATTTAGTGGTATAATATGATTTTATGGTTAAATGATATCATTGGATGTCCTACATTTACTCATGTGTGTTGGTTGTTGTATGTGTATCCATTAGTTTTGTTAAAATAGGATAGCAGGTATTATAAACATTTTTAATAGTTCATGGTTTTGTTGAGATAACTTCGAAAGATTAGGGGGTTTTATGATTCTAATGATATAGTTTAAGGTATTTTTTTGAGAATAAGATAAAAGTTAGAGGGAGTTATTTGAGCCTTTTGTATAAATTCATTGAGGTTTTCTAGGATTATTTTAAAAGTTGAAATATATCTTTTAAAAATTACAAAATTTTCAAAACTGCTCAAGAAACTGAGTGTATGGAATTTGCTGCTTGTATGTATTGTTTACAACTTTGACGATAATCACATACTTGTTCATTCAATTACTCAGAAAGCTCAAATAAAAGTTAAAATTTTGAATAAATATTCAAGCACAATTGGATAGTGGAATTTCATTAAATTGCTAACATATGATACAGTTCTTCATTCAATTCCTAATAAAATCAAAATTTACCATGAAATAAAACTAAAATAACACCAGTAAGTACACAAATTAAGGCGAAATACATTGAATTCTCCTTAATTTCATAATAAAACACTCCCATTTTGACCTCAGATGTAAGATCTCCATCAAAATCTCATTGCTCATTTAAATCTGTAATTTCTCTTCCGATCAAATTAAAAGTTTCTCCATCCCTCTGCTTCCACTCCTTCTTCATACACTAGAGAGTTCATTATCCTTCAAGTCCACCCACTCAAAGAGCTCACAATCATTCTCTTTCAGTTGTGGCAAGCCAAAAAATGATGCACTGGATTAGATTCTGTGGAGGATTGGCTAATGAAAGCTTAGACACCAAAGTAACAGTTCTTCATCAAGCTTGAACTTGACATCTCAAACCTGTAGAGAAAAAAGGAAGCTGAGTCGGTTTGACTGTGCCCTAGAAGAGGAAGAAGAAATAGAGAGTAGGTGGGTAGATGAGTGTGTGCATTTTTTAACTTAAAATATTAAAGCCCATGCAAGACACGGGTTAGATAAGGATAAAATCGTCTTAAAAAATGCACATGACAAATGCATGTCACCTCTCAAATGGCCAGCTAATGAGAGGGGGTCTTCTTAGATTTTTGGGGATAGTTTACGTGGGTATTTCGGGATTGTTTAAGTTCCGGGGGTTATTTGGGAAACCCTAAAAGATTAATAGAGTATTTAGAAAATAAGCCTTTATTATTTGATAATATAAATAATTTTAACAAATTAAATTATTTTCTTTTGTCGATATGTTTATTTTTTTGTTGTGTTTTTGGCACAAAGAATTGCATAGCTTAGTGGTAAATGTTGAGAATAGAGAATGGTATGATAAGAGTTCAAATCCCAATATCTAATTTTCATCAATAAGGGGCAGAAAAAAAGTACACATGAATATGAGACCGGTCAATTTCTCTGTGACTGCAAAGTAGTGAATTGAATAAAATTGAGCAGATTGTTGTATCCTGAAAATAATTAAGCATAACGTCGAAGTGGGAGCGAAAAGTAGTGAATTGAATAAAATTGAGCAGATTGTTGTATCCTGAAAATAATTAAGCATAACGTCGAAGTGGGAGCGAATACTGTTTTAAAGTTCAGTTAATTTTTACAAATACAAAGCAAAGAGTTTAATATGACGAGTGGCTGTTGTATCTTGGAAGCAAATCATGTAACCCTTGTTGCATTACACTTGGAGTGCATATTGCTAGATTAGGAGAAAATATTTCTTTAAAGATAACATCAAAAATGCCTCAACCATTAGGTTATTAATTTTCTATCAATCATTTCTTCTTTTGCTTCAACAGGTTTAAATAAGATTAGAGTTAAGTATCCATCATCTGTGTCCTTTTGGATCAAAATTGATTTCAAATTTATTAACTCAGTCTATTTTAGCGCATGTCTTTTGATTTTGTATTTAACTAAGATTCAAATAATGGTGTCAGAGTCACGAGTCCTTGTTTGTTGGTAAGTTATCATCGTCACTTACAACTAATTCATGATCAACATCAAGAAAAAAGGATGACTAATAAGTTGATGCAACTTGTTATTTCTTATTTCACTAAAGAAAACTATCAGAGTTGACTTAAAGAGAAGAATAATATAACCACTTCTTTTAATATATCATGGATCTTTTTTGTTCCTTATCTCACCAAAGATAAGTACGAGAAATGTCTTAAAAAGATAATAGAACCTATTTTTTAACATACCATGAAGTTGATAAGATAATTTTGACATTATCGAAAGTGAAACAGCAAGCTTAAATTTAAGGAAAAGCTGCTCATGGAATCTATGCAAATCTATGGAGACAAGTTTACAGAAAGAGAAAGAGAAGAAGAAAAAGAAGAAAGAGAAGAAGAGGAAGAAGAAGATGATAAGAAATTATGGCCAAATAATATTTAGAACAATGTAATAGACAAAACAGTGTTGGTTTTGGTAGTGAAAAAAATCAACGCTCCAATTCGTTTCCATCAGAAGAAAATAAAAACTTTAAAGTGACAATAGCTTCTAAGAAGTCATGAAAATCGGCAAATAGAAGGCAAACCATTTTATCTTGTATCCATACATCAAAGAGAAGGATAAGAATATCAAATAAGAGCCTAACGGCCACCATCAAGAAAGGTTCAAGATAAAGATAAGGATTTGAACGAGATAAAAGTATTTTAGTTGTTAGAAAAGGAAATAGCATTTTAACTTGTATTAATACAAGATGAAAAAAAATTTAGTTCAAGTTATAGAGAATTCTAATTTTGTACAAGTTGTTACTGAAGAAAGCAAGAGCATGGAGAAGAATTGTATGAGAATTTTAACTACTCTATTGAAAGGTGAGAAATTTCTAGTGCAAGGTCTCAAATTTGTATGAAAATGCTCTAGAAACAAATGTAATACAATGTCTGATTTTATTCTTGTATACATCTCCTCTCCTCTCTGCTTCTCCAAATACTCTATTATGCCACCATTTTTTCTTTTCCTCTATCGATTTTCTATTTCTCTTTTTTTCCCTTTAACTTTGTAAATATTTTGAGTGTCTCATATTCATTAGAAAAGAATACATGTTCATGTGGAGGTGTTACAAGCTTCAGAGATTAAGCACGGATATGAACATGACTTGTGCATGTTATAAGTCGACTAATCTATTAGTCAACTTATGATTTAGTCTAGCCGACTTATACTTGGGTATAGTCGACTAGTGCTGGCCAACATAGAGTTGGGATTCTCAGATTTTGTAACTACTGTCAACTAATAAAAGGGTATAGTCGACTAATACATGATATTAGTCGACTTATACTAAGACCTAGTCGACTAGAGTCGGGTTCTGAAAGTTTTCAAATCTGATTTTGTTTCTAGTTTGGATTGGAGTCGGGTTTCTTTCTTTCTCTAAAGAGGTGCTGATTGGATTGTTGAAGTTAAGTTAGACTAGGATTATCCTAGGGCCTATATAAATTCCTTAGGGGTGGTCTTTTGAATGCAAGTCAAGGAAAGTCAATCGAAGTCAAGTTTATGAGAAGTTCCACCATAGAGAGTTATGAGAGAGATTTTCTTATAACTCTTGTAATTTCTTCTCTACTTTCAATAAAGTTTCTCCTCTCCTCCCCGTGGATGTAGGCACTCTTGCCGAACCACGTTAAATCTGGTGTTCTTTGGTTGAATGGTGCTTAGTCTCAATTACTTGCTAGTGGTAGATCTTCTACGTTTCTACTATCGAGTCTTCAACTTGGCGTTTCTCTGTTGTTGTATCCATATTGATATACAACAATTGGTATTAGATCTAGAGTAATGCAAGGCAACCATGACAACCAAATTCGAGATGGAGAAATTTGAAGGGAATTCCATCTCCCAGTTGTGGAAGATGTGAGTAACGTCATTGCTCGTGAATAAGGGCATACACAAGGCCCTGTTTGTTTTTGAGAAGAAACCATCAAAGATGGAGGATGATGAGTGAAATGACATTGACTTTCGCGCAAAGGCGACGATCATACTATGCCTATTAGATGAGATCTTTTATATTGTCATGAACGAGGAAACAACTGCTGGTCATTGGTATAGGTTGAAGAGCCTTTACATGATGAAGAGTTTATCGAACAAGCTCTTCTTGAAGAAGCAATTATCCAGCCTTTGGATGAAGGAAGGTTCGTCTATTCTACAACATCTTTGTCACGCCCCGCTTCCCAAAATACGTGAAAATGGAGTCACAATGAGAGTCGGCAACATATATGGTAAGGAGAATGCACCACGTATACACACTAAGCCTAAAATAACCTGAATAAGTTATAAAAAATCTACTAAAATAAATCAATATCACTACAATGTGACATATAGATATCTAACGTAATGATAGCAAATGAAGTAAAAGAATAAAATCATACAATGAGTCTTATATATGGAATCAAAGAAACTATAGAAACGTGAATAAAAGAAAGAAAGAATACCAAAATAGGTAGAGAGAAATTCCAGCTCCTCACAAAGCATACGATTTCAACGAACACCTGATCGAAAATAAAATGTCCAATATCTGGACGTGCAAATACAGCGTCATCAGGAAGCGACCTAATGAGTGTGTAAGAAAAACGAAGGTGCTCGTGCATATAAACAGTGTGTACATAATGATAAACTATAAAGGAAAGATAACTGATAATCAATATCATGAAGAAAACTAGAAAAATAAATAGTGAAATAAGACTAGAATAATATACTGAATAATAATAAAGGCAGTCAGTACTAGCATCAGATGTCCAAATCAAGTATCATGTGTACAGTCAGGTAAATTCAGTCAGGTGAATAAAGTTAGTCACAATATACTATGAACAGTTTATTTTTATTTATTATGTCAACGAACACCAATTTCCACATGCAGTAGACGCACCAATACTACGCCTATCACACGTGTCAATTAAAGTCCTAAGTTATTGAAACAGATTGGTTGGAGATATTGTTTATGCTTTAGATAGGTCCCGTACATACCTAGGACCACGGCCTCAGTTTCCTGGCGCTGAACCTGGCCATACCGCTAGGTACTCAGTAATACTAACAATAATCTCACTATTAAAACAGTGGAACAATTACAGTGCAGATGGGATGTCAGTCATCTCTCAGGAACCCTATAGTGGAACCCTCATTCGGCTGTGCAACATGTATCCTAGGTCCATCTAAAATACAGACGCTATCTCCTCTATCAATTTTCCCATTCCCAGTGTAAGTTGTCTGTTTATATTATTATTCAATTCAGTTAAATCAGTTAATAACCATATTACCTAGATACTGAGATGATACAGTGACAATAACAGTACAGTAACAGTAAACAGTAATCTTGTACATGGTGAATAATAATAACAACAATGGACAATATTAGTAACCTGTATACGATGAATAGAGCTATACTGAGTGTTACGATCTATGGATACTTTCCTAGTACTTTAAGTAACATGAATGATTACAGAAACAGGTCTAGACACATATCCCATACAATACAGTCCCATCTAGAATCAGTCAAATCTCATCCAGTCAATATCTGTTACAGTAACCACCTTAATAAATCAATAAACGGTTACCTCGACCATGTCGATCTACCCCAATTTTTTATATTATCTGCATATCTATCCTTAGTCACCAATATATCAGAGTCCCAACATAAATAATTTGCCACCTCTAATCAATTTATCCCAATCTCAAAATAATAAACTAACTACTCAATTACCTCTAATCAATCCCTCATTAAGTAATTGATCAATTTACTCCCACTTTAGTCAAGTTCAATCATAGATTCATATACCAAGCTAATCATTAACTGTAATAAATATGAAGTCCACGAACTCAGAAAATCAATATACACCTATCTTTCGGGTAATTAAAATAGACCAGTATTCAGGGTTCACTCTATTCTATCAGTCTAACTCTGCTAATCAATTCATCCAAGTATTCACACTTATAACTATAATTATGGACCAATCAAAATCGGTATCTAAATCCAATCACCATCTAAGCTATATCATAGATATTGGCAGACTCGAAATGAAAAAATGGGTTCACATGAAATGATAAGATATTAATATCTCGGTCTCACTCGCCAATATGAGAATCCTGAATAATATCCCCTAACAGTCCAAAAGTCAGTCTAAGGTATACTGTAAATAATCTTAAATCGGAAATGGTAAATAATCTATACATGAAGTGATAAGACAAGAATATCTCAGTGATAAGACAACAAATCTATAAACACATGAATTTCAAGATACCTCTGATCTATTATCTGTAGTATATCTAAACTCTGCCTTAATGTAATAATACAAGTCTAGTTATCCATTATACATTTTCAATGTTTACTATTCTACCAGTTCGATCTGTCCCAACCTCGAGTCAACTTTATTCCAATTAAGTCCATTAATATACCCAAAAATTAACTATTGAATAACTCCAAATATCAGATCAACAGTCTATCAAATACATTCCAGTCCCAAACACTACTACTTAGATATAGGTATCATCGAAGTGAACATGTTATGTATAGTAATTTAACAAGCATAAATACTATCAGAACATGATAATGATTATACAAGAGATAAAGATGATCAATAATGTGGAAGTAGACACTCGTTATGTCTCATGAAGTGATACGAATAGTCATACTGGTAAAATATATCCGATGGTCACATGAGATGATATGAATAGGTACATAAATATCTACTGGCAATCATAATAGGGGAATGAATCAAGAACAAACACTCACATGAAATGACGTGATTTTGGAACCGAATCGTCGTCTAGTCTTCACTGCACGAACTGATATGGATCTCTGAATCATCCTATGGGTCGGTATTTGAATCGCCAGAGTATCGAGTCTGCAACGGGCATAACTCTGAATCTTCCGTTACCGAGTTTGGATAGCACGAATGAGTCTGAATCCCTACAACACGCAACCGGGAACACAAACGTAAACATAAGTACTCTCTAACATACCCACACGTTCACACAGACACATTCGTCTACACCCTCACACATATATATACAAGTATGCACATACATATACCTATAAACATGTAAACACCCAAATACTAATACATACCAATATGAATACATATACACATGCATGCATATTGTAACACATTACAACACAATCACGCACACAACCATGCAAACACACCCAAGCACACATCCATTAATTAAGACCGACCCATTAACTACAAAATTAAACACACATATTATCAAAAAAGACACACACCCTCACATGCATGCACTAATAAACACAAACTCACACACTATACATATTAATAAATATAGAAAGGGAGAGAGAATGGGATAAAACATAGTTACACATTTACATATAATGAAAGAAAGAATTAGGAGGGAGGGGGAAGGAACTCACGGCCAAAGAGGGGTGGAGGGCTCGACCACGCCATGCGGCGACTCGACGGAGGCCATTGCGAAGGAGATGGAGGCCGCGAAGGATGTCGATAGATTGAGGATCTCGTCGGGAAGGGTGCGGGTGTGTTCGCGCTGGCCGACAGTGATCGACAGTGACTTACAGAGAGATGAAAGTTTCTATGGTGAAGTTGGAGGTGTTGCGGAGCATGTAAAGGAGAGAAGGAGTAGGCACACACAGGGTTGTGTGTCGGGATTTGGTGCGGCCTGAGACTTGGCTGAGGAGGGGGTGAAAGTACACCAAGAGGGGGGGTGAATAGGTGTATGGCTAATCTAATGATAAATGAACGGAATTTAAAAACTAATTGTAACACATTTAGTGTAACTAAAGAGTGTAGCCGAATTCCAGGTGAAGGGCTCTGGACTATCTCCTCTAAATTCCTCTAAATAGAGTTGAGGTGCTATGCAAAGCTCCTTGAATCAACACAAGTGAGGCACACAAACAATACCAAGTATATATATGATATGAATATGATGCAATGCAAGATATAAAAGAGAGAGAGAGAGAGAGAGAGAGAGTTAGAGATAGTGGATCAATCGCAAATAGCAAAATATGTTTCGAGGTTCGAGCCACTACTCTACGTCCCGCCTTCACATAGAAGATTTTCACTATATCGTCCAAATATGACTTCCCACATAGGGAACCTCCACTGAGGATCTGGGTAATACAACTTTGGAGTACACAACTCCTCTCTCAAAAAAACACACAACCTCTACACAAGAGGCAAGGCACTACAGCATTCACCTCTACAATTAGAGGGATGGGCACTTAGCCAAACAACAATCACTTCACACTAGAGGGATAAGGCTCAAAGCTAACACTCCAACAATCACCTCTACACTTAGAGGGATACCAACCAAACCAAACTCCTCCACAATCACCTCTACACAAGAGGGATAACAACAAAGAAAAGAAGGTTACAACTCTTGGTGATCTCAAAGACCACAAACCAATTTTCCTCACAAAATAAAAATCCTATAGATAGGATATGATAACTTAAGTGTGAGAATACAAAGAGTTTGAAAAACAAATCATAAAGAAAAACTCTTGGGAAAAAAAATCTAGATAGAAATATAAATGAAGATCAAAACCAATTCCCAAGCCTTTCTTTTTCTTTAAATTTTCCAACCCTTTAAAACAAATAAAGATAAAATCTTTAAGCCCAAAAACTCTTGAAAACTTGTTGCTAAAACACTTAAGAAGATGGGAAAATTTGCTCTTAAATTTCTTTATCAAAACAGCCCAAAAGGATGGGTTTTTATAACCCATCAAAAATCTAGCAGTTAGGCCAAGACAACAGAATTTTTCTACTGTCGGTCGACCACCCGGTTGACCGACTAACAGTCAGATTTCTGACTGTTGTGCCATCGGTCGACCGCCCGATCAATGCGGCTTGGAAACAGAGAGCAGAGCTCTCTGCCGGTCGACCGCCCGGTCGACCGGGGCCAGATCCAGAGAGCAGAGCTCTCTGGCGGTCGACCGGGTCGGTCGATCGGCCCTCCAGTCAAATGGTCTGTGCACGTTTGTGCACACCGGTCGACCTGACCTATCGACCGATTTCTGCCTCGGTCGATCATCCGGTCGACCGGCAAATAGCCAGGTCACATATTTTTGGGGATTAAAAACTTGGTCTATTTAACTTCCATAAAATCCCATAAAATCACATAAATTTCACAAAAATAAGTTTTTATAAGATCTTTGAAATACACATATGTGTGACTAAAATTCAACACATATTATACACAATTTGAACCATTTTTGTGATATTGAAATTAGGCTTTAAACAAAAATCAGTATTTTTCAAAACTAGGATTTTTGAAATAGAAAACCATTTTCTCCAAAACTCTTGTAAATACAAAAAAAATAATATTGAAACTACTTTGAAGCATATTGTATGTGGATAGAATCTAATATACATATAAGATATATATATATATATATATCTATGTTTTTGACATGAAATCCAAAAAGTGGTTAAACCGAAAATCAAAACCAATAAACTTTAAACTTGTGTGTGTATATGAACTTGAGCATATTAATACTATCTACCTTTACACAAGATCTAAACTTACTAAACTAAATACAAACTGAAGTCTTCTTGTCTTCAAGCCGAGTCGATCCAAACGCGATCCAACGAGCTTGACTCCAACCGAGTACCAGATGCGATCTTAACGCTCGAGCTCTTGAGTCAACATATAAAAGCTCTAAAACTCTTTTGTTGAAGCTAATCACCTACTAATATCTTGGTTAATCACTGAAATATATAACACAAGATTATTAGTAAACTATAACTACATGATTTAATCATCATTAAAACTAGAGTGATGGGCCTATGAGCTAACAAACTCCCTCTTTTTGATGATGACAAAACTCAAGGAGTTATATATGCATGGAATAAAGTTAGGCTTCATAGAAGCTCCCCCTAACTTATGCATCACAATAAGCATAAAGACATTCAATGAAGTGCATAAAATACAAATGCATTAAACAAGAAAATAAGCATGCATATATAAAATCTCAAAATTCTTCTCCTCCTTTTGTATTAAACAAGGAATGAAATAAACATGCATAAACATGCATATATAAAACTCCAACATTCCTCTCCCCCCTTTTGTCAAATCATCAACAAAGGGGTATAAATAAGCTCTCAAAAAAAATTTCTCCCCCTTTTGTCAAATCAAACAAGAAATATGTATATGCGATATACATTCATGAAGAGGAGAAACGTAAAGTTAACTCCTCCTACATACATGCATTACATGAAAAAGAGATGGCTAAACTCTAATCACATAATGCATAATATACAATATATAAAAGGAGATGTGAAGTTTCCTCTACACACGTGTAAGACATAGAGAAGAGAGGTTAAGCTCCTCAATATGAGATACACTCAACATGATTATATATATATAGAGAAGATGTTAAGTTTCCCTTACATATAAGCAATGCATATCAAAACAATATAATACCAATTAAAAATATATCAATTTATGCTAAAGATATACATTGACACATTATGATACCAATAGAAAATAAATAAAAAATTTTAAGATACCAATTGAAAGTAAACAAAATTTTTAAGACACTAAAAGATACCAATTGGAAATATCTTGATACCAATTTAAAATGTCTTGTAAATTTTTGATACCAATAGAAAATGAAATATTGTATGTTTTTTATACCAATTGAAATATATATATTGAAAATCTTGATACCAATTGAAAGTAAAAACCAAATTGTTTTAGGTAAACATAACTCATATCAATATAGATACCAATTTAAAATGAAACATGATACCAATATTGAAAATGTTAGCATATAGCAAAATAAAATATTTTTCATCATAAAGAATGGGAGTAAGATACCACTTAAAATAAAATTAATTGAAAGGCAAAACACGAATTTTCTCCCCCTTTATGAAATACCAATAAAAATGATGCATAAGCTTGTATAAGATACCAATTGAAAAATAATTGACATTAAGGAGTAAATCAAGCTTAGCTAACATAATTTGTGCTTTAAAATGTAAAGATATTGTAAGCACAATCAAATCATATATATATATATATATATAATATATATATATATATATATATATATATATATATATATATATATATATATATATATATGAAAATGTTAATACCAATCGAAATTGATACTATTTTAAGTTTGAACCATACATATATAGAAAACATAAATATGAGTATACAAAAAATATCAATTATGATACCAATTGAAAATACAATGAGGATCAAGTATATAACTCATACTACCTCCTTTTACATGCACATGTTAAAAGGATTTTCAATTTGAGCATACAAGACATGGTCACACATCCATCCGCCCTTGGAAGGAAAGGGTTTTCAAAAATAAGATTTGAAAATAATTTAACATGTTTGAAAACTCTTCCAAAATGAAGAATATACAACTAGTTTTAATGATAATCTTGTAAACTAGTATGAAGTCCTTCAAGTATGGAATAAATAAGAATATATCTATGAAAATATTGAAAATCACATAATCATCAACACTGATTTAGCAAAAAGCTCATATAATATTATGGAAATAAATCATGAGTAAACATCAAACATAGAGTGTAAAAAGTCATGTAATTAACAAAATCATGAAAATAGGTAATTAAGCTCCTAAAAACAAGAAATCATTAAAATTTAATACGTTTCATGGTATATGTATGTTTTGTTGAAACTACAAATATACATACATATCCCTAAACACAAATAAGTCCATAAAGAAATTTTGCATGAAAATCAATTGACTCTAGGGTATACATGTATATCTTAAAGTTTTAAACAAAATTACCATATATATGAAGCTAAACACATTTAAAAAAAAACATGTCCAAAAATAGGGAATACAAGTCAAAATGCAAGAATCATCAAAACTAGGTTATTTTAGTACATCCAATGGATACAAATGAGCAATTAAGCACAAACATACAAAAATCAAATGTGGCTCATTAGTTGTACAAGTATATACACAAGTTTTAATGAAAATTTACATCTAAACAAGTAATGAAAACATGAAGTGTAAAAGAATCATAAACATAAACCAATATGATCATTAAGTAAATGCACATGTCTTAGAGTTATGATATACACAATAGCTAAACTAAAGTGAGAACACAAAATATGGATCCATATGAATATGAGTGTATCTCAATTACTATACATGTATGTCATAAGTCTAAATAATAAAGCATTTAAGCATAATGAGCATTGAAATATAACATGTTAAAAAATTAATAATCTAAAAGCATGTAAATAAATAAGGAGTTAGAGATAGTTACCAAAACCATTAGGGCAAATCCTAGGTCTTCAAACCATGGCAGTCCTCCCACTAAACTTTCCTTGACAGTGATGCATCCAAAAGTGTCACCATATAGTTTGGAACGCATTCACCTCAAAGCACCAACACCTCTCACGTCATGTGAGAGCCCACACCTGCATCAAGTAAAATAGGAATTTTGGTATTCATACTCTATTGGGTCCATGGGATAGCACCTTTCCTAACCCAAACAAATTTACTTACAAAATTTACATTATGTATTCTATCATAACAAAACTTTGCAAGGTGGCTCTTACGTCCACAATGTGTACATGTGTACACATTAGCATACCTAGTGACATGTGTGTGAACATGAGAAGGATGTGTATGACGTGGTTTGTGTGCAAGCATATGAGGAGTATGTTTCTTATGAAACATGGATTCCAACCATGTGTGGTTCATGACACATTGGCTCAAAGTGGAGCCCAAACAATCAACACTTTTTTTCAACACACATATATCATTTTTAATACTTGATTAAGACACTAAAAGATACCAATTGGAAATAACTTGATACCAATTTAAAATGTCTTGTAAATTTTTGATACCAATAGAAAATGAAATATTGTATGTTTTTTATACCAATTGAAATATATATATTGAAAATCTTGATACCAATTGAAAGTAAAAACCAAATTGTTTTAGGTAAACATAACGCATATCAATATAGATACCAATTTAAAATGAAACATGATATCAATATTGAAAATGTTAGCATATAGCAAAACAAAATATTTTTCATCATAAAGAATGGGAGTAAGATACCACTTAAAAATAAAATTAATTGAAAGGCAAAACACGAATTTTCTCCCCCTTTATGAAATATCAATAAAAATGATGCATAAGCTTGTATAAGATACCAATTGAAAAATAATTGACATTAAGGAGTAAATCAAGCTTAGCTAACATAATTTGTGCTTTAAAATGTAAAGATATTGTAAGCACAATCAAATCATATATATATATATATATATATATATATATATATATATATATATATATATATATATATGAAAATGTTAATACCAATCGAAATTGATACTATTTTAAGTTTGAACCATACATATATAGAAACATAAATATGAGTATACAAAAAATATCAATTATGATACCAATTGAAAATACAATGAGGATCAAGTATATAACTCATACTACCTCCTTTTTCATGCACATGTTAAAAGGATTTTCAATTTGAGCATACAAGACATGGTCACACATCCATCCGCCCTTGGAAGGAAAGGGTTTTCAAAATAAGATTTGAAAATAATTTAACATGTTTGAAAACTCTTCCAAAATGAAGAATATACAACTAGTTTTAATGATAATCTTGTAAACTAGTATGAAGTCCTTCAAGTATGGAATAAAATAAGAATATATCTATGAAAATATTGAAAATCACATAATCATCAACGCTGATTTAGCAAAAAAGCTCATATAATATTATGGAAATAAATCATGAGTAAACATCAAACATAGAGTGTAAAAAGTCATGTAATCAACAAAATCATGAAAATAGGTAATTAAGCTCCTAAAAACAAGAAATCATTAAAATTTAATACGTTTCATGGTATATGTATGTTTTATTGAAACTACAAATATACATACATATCCCTAAACACAAATAAGTCCATAAAGAAATTTTGCATGAAAATCAAATGACTCTAGGGTATACATGCATATCTTAAAGTTTTAAACAAAATTACCATATATATGAAGCTAAACACATTTAAAAAAAAACATGTCCAAAAATAGGGAATACAAGTCAAAATGCAAGAATCATCAAAACTAGGTTATTTTAGTACATCCAATGGGTACAAATGAGCAATTAAGCACAAACATACAAAAATCAAATGTGGCTCATTAGTTGTACAAATATATACAAAAGTTTTAATGAAAATTTACATCTAAACAAGTAATGAAAACATGAAGTGTAAAAGAATCATAAACATAAACCAATATGATCATTAAGTAAATGCACATGTCTTAGAGTTATGATATACACAATAGCTAAACTAAAGTGAGAACACAAAATATGGATCGATATGAATATGAGTGTATCTCAATTACTATACATGTATGTCATAAGTCTAAATAATAAGGCATTTAAGCATAATGAGCATTGAAATATAACATGTTAAAAAATTAATAATCTAAAAGCATGTAAAAAAATAAGGAGTTAGAGATAGTTACCAAAACCATTAGGGCAAATCCTAGGTCTTCAAACCATGGCAGTCCTCCCACTAAACTTTCCTTGACAGTGATGCATCCAAAAGTGTCACCATATAGCTTGGAACGCATTCACCTCAAAGCACCAACACCTCTCACGTCATGTGAGAGCCCACACCTGCATCAAGTAAAATAGGAATTTTGGTATTTATACTCTATTGGGTCCATGGGATTAGCACCTTTCCTAACCCAAACAAATTTACTTACAAAATTTACATTATGTATTCTATCATAACAAAACTTTGCAAGGTGGCTCTTACGTCCACAATGTGTACATGTGTACACATTAGCATACCTAGTGACATGTGTGTGAACATGAGAAGCATGTGTATGCCGTGGTTTGTGTGCAAGCATATGAGGAGTATGTTTCTTATGAAACATGGATTCCAACCATGTGTGGTTCATGACACATTGGCTCAAAGTGGAGCCCAAACAATCAACACTTTTTTTCAACACACATATATCATTTTTAATACTTGAAGATAAAGTGGAGCATGCAATTGAAACACTAGATGGTGAATCAATGTTAGCATGGTGAAGCAATGTGAATCTAAATTATTTTTTAAAGTTTTATTATCCTTTGAAGCCAAATCCAATTCTTTTGAAATAGAACCAATTTTATTTTTCAAAAAATTATTTTCTTTTAAAATAACATCAAGTTTTGAAGACAAAACCTCATTTTTTTTTTAAAAACATCATTACAATCATTTTTACTCTTTAAAATTTTGTTTTCATTAAGAGCAAGTTCAAGTTGGGAGTTCAATGAGTCCCTTTCATTAGAAATTTCATCCCTTTCTTGCAAAGTCAAATTAAGTTTTGAAAATAACTCCTTATTTTCTTATTTTATTATAAGACTTTTCTTTTCAAAACTTTATGTTTTTCTAGCAAGTTTTCACATACAATAGAGAGTTCTTCATTTAAAGCATTGTCATCCACATAATCATCATTACAAGAAGAACTAGCATAATCATCTAGATGGGTGTCCGATTTTTCCTCAAGGGAGTCATTCTCTTGGACCATGCAGCAAGCTTGTTCGGATTCTCCTCCACTAAATTCCTCCTCCACATAGTTTGACGTTTGAAGTTTGGAGAGGTCAAAGTGTTCCACACTGCAAAAGCGAAATTATAATGAGAAATATTAGAAAGATAATCTTTGTTAAGTGTGTTTCTAAGTGCCATTAGGGCTTGTGCATTGGCCTCTATATGCTTACTATTACCAAGATAAGATTTCTTGGTAGTGGCAAGGTAAATATACAAGTCTAGAGTTTTTAAGTAAGCACTCATTCTAAGCTTCCACATATCGATGTCAGAAACATCAAACATGGGAGGGGCAAGGTAATCCATGAGTGTGTGTAAACAAATATGTGTTCAAATGCAAAACTAGATTAGCTAACCAAGATCTCACTCTTAGGTGGTTAAACCTAATATGAGGAGCATAAGCTCTGATACCAATTGAAAGTATACATAGAGGGGAGTGAATAGGTGTATGGCTAATCTAATGATAAATGATACGAAATTTAAAAACTAATCGCAACACACTTAGTGTAACCAAAGAGTGTAGCATTCCCGGTGAAGAGCTTTGAACTATTTTCTCTAAATTTCTCTAAATAAGAGTTGAGGTGCTATGTAAAGCTCGCTTGGTTCAACACAAGTGAGGCACACAAACAATACCAAGCATATATATGATATGAATATGATGCAATGTAAGATATAAAAGAGAGAGAGAGCGTTAGAGATAATGGATCAATCGCAAACAATAAGATATGTTTCGAGGTTCGAGCCACTGCTTTACGTCCCTGCTTCACAGAGAAGGATTTTCACTATATCGCTCACATAGAACTTCCCACACAGGGAATCTCCACTGAGGATTTGGGTAATATAACATTGGAGTACACAACTCCTCTCTCAAACAAACACAACCTCTATACAAGAGGCAAGGCACAACAACAATTACCTCTAAATTAGATGGATGGGCACTTAACTAAACAACAATCACCTCACACTAGAGGGATAAGGCTCAAAGCCAACACTCCAACAATCACCTCTACACTTAGAGGAATACCAACCAAACCAAACTCCTCCACAATCACCTCTACACAAGAAGAGAACAATAAAGAAAAGAAGGTTATAACTCTTGATGATCTCAAAAACCACAAACCAATTTTCTCACAAAATAAAAATCCTATAGATAGGATAGATATGATAGCTCAAGTACGGAATACAAAAAGCTTGGAAAACAAATCACAAAGAAAAACTCTTGGGAAAAAACTCTAGATAGAAATATAAATGAAGATCAAAATCAATTCCCAAGGACACTCTTTTTCTTTGAATTTTCCAACCCTTTAAACAAATAAAGATAAAATCTTTAAGCCAAAAAACTCTTGAAAACTTGTTACTAAAACACTTAAGAAGATGAAAAAATTTACTCTTGAAATTCTTTATCAAAACAGCCCAAAGAGATGGATATTTACAGCCCTTCAAAAATCTAGCCGTTGGGCCAAGGCAGCAGAATTTTTCTACTGTCGGTCGACTGGCCAACGGTTAGATTTCCGACCGTTGTGCCATCGGTCGATTGCCCGATCGACCGGGGCCAGATCCAGAGAGCATAGCTCTCTGGCGGTCAACCGGGTCGGTTGACCCGCCTTCTAGCCAAATGGCCTGTGCACATTTGTGCACATTGGTCGACCAGACTGGTCGACCGTCTTCTGCCTCGGTCGACCGGCAGACAGCCAGATCACATATTTTTAAGGATTAAAAACTTGGTCTATTTAACTTCCATAAAATCCCATAAAATCACATAAATTTCACAAAAATAAGTTCTTATAAGATCTTTGAAATATAAATATATGTGACTAAAATTCAAGACATATTATACACAATTTGAACTATTTTTGTGATATTAAAATTAGGCTTTAAATAAAAATCAGTATTTTTCAAAACTAGGATTTTTGAAATGGAAAACCGTTTTCTTCAAAACTCATGTAAATAAAACATGATATTGAAAAAAAATTTGAAGCATATTGTATATGGATAGAATCAATTATACATATAAGATATATATGTATCTATGTTTTTGATATGAAATCTAAAACCGGTTAAATCGAAAACCAAACCAATAAACTTTAAACTTCTGTGTGTATGTGAACTTGAGCATATCAATACTATCTACCTACACAAGATCTAAACATACTAAACTAAACACAAGCTGAAGTCTTCTTACCTCCAAGCCGACTCGATCCAAACGTGATCCAACGAGCTTGACTACAACCAAGTACTAGATGAGATCTTGACGCTCGAGCTCTTGAATCAACATGTGAAAGCTCCAAACTCCTTTGCTAAAGCTAATCTCCTACTAATATCTTGGTCAATCACTGAAACTATATAAACACAAGATTATCAGTAAACTATAACTACATGAGTTAATCATCATCAAGACTAGAGTGATGGACCTCTGGCCAACAGGGGGTAAGTGCTCCGGTGCTCATCGTTGGCTAGAGAGACTTCCAAGTCGAAGTAGTGCTGCTCGATTATGACGTAGTTGGGGAGCTTGCCGGCCTAGGCATGGCGCTTGAAGGAGAGCTTTCAGGTGCAGCCAAGAGGGGATGGTTGTGGATGATAGGGATGTCGTCTAAGGACATGAATTGCAAGGGGAGGGTTGTCACAGGCCATGAGATCTCAGCCATGATGAAGAGGGGAGAGAAGGCATGGCGGTGATGTAAGGGGTTTTGTGCAGCTGGCCTAAGGATGCTCGGGGGTGTCGGGTGTGTGCATGCGCCAGGGAAAGGGTAGGTCGGCTTGTGGGGCTAGTGCACTAGAGAAAAGGCCAAGGAAGAGGGTGCTCATGGCAATGCCGCTACTCACGTGCTGCCGGCGGGCGAGATCACTGTCGAACGAAAAGGATGCTTGAGAAGAGAACTTGTGAGTGAAGAGCTTGGCGAAGAGGGGAGGCCTGGGCTTAGTTGAAGGGGCACGACCAAGGGGACAGATCAGGATAGCTCTATTGGAGGGGGCTTGGCCTGTTATTGATGGCGTGGCACGGTGGCTATGGCAAGGTGGAAGGGCTGCAGCATGTAGGGGAAAAGAAGAAGGAAGATGATGGGGATTTGTTTGGAGTAGAAATTAGTTGTTATGATTATAATTGATTTGATTAGTTATGATTAGGAGATAGGTTAGTTAGGATTGATTTAAAAGTTAAGATTAGGATAGATTAGTTTAGGGAGAACTTGAGATTTGGATTGTGGGTTAACGGGTTTGGGTCTATGGATAAGGATAATGGATTAAAGGGTAATGGGAATTGAATATAGGGTAATGGGTTATGGGTAAAGAGGTAGGGAATAATAAAGAGTAATAATAACCAGAACAACTTCAACAACAAAATAATAATAATATCATTAAAAATGATAATAGTAAATACTATAATAACACTAATAATAATTACAATAACTATTACTAAAAATAATAATCACAATGATAATAACAATAATATTAACGACATGATTAGCATAATTAATACTAATAATAACAATATTAGTATCAATAATAGTAATAATAATATTAATACAAATAATAATAAAATAACTAGTAAAACAAAATAAATACTAAAAAATATAGTAAAAGAGTGGTTCAGTATTTACAAGCCCTATGATAGAGGCTTTATCTTGATGGGTAATAACACAGTGTGCAAGACGGTTGGCATTGGCAACATCCGTATAAGGATGTTTAATGGACAGGTTCAAACTCTCATGAACATACGTCATGTTCTAGACTTAAGAAAGAGTCTTCTCTCATTGAGAGTTTTGGAAGGTCAAGGGGGCAAGTTTTCAGGTGCAGTGGAGGTATAAAAGTTACCAAGAGCTCCATGACGATTCTCAAAGGAGAACAGATTGCAATCTTGTACAAAATAAAATGAAGCATTATTATTGATTATGCTTCAGCATTAATAGAGAAGGAGATTACTATAAGGCTTTAGTACATGCGTCTTGAACACATGAGCGAGCGAGATTTTCAAGTCCTACACAAAAACGGTGCTCTACCAGGTATCAAATATTACAAAATTGACCTTTGTAAATTTTGTATCATGAGTAGGCAACGTAGAGTAATTTTCTCTACATCACAGCACAAGACAAAGGGGTTGCCAGATCTCATACACACGGATGTGTGGGGACCTTCTCCAGTAGCATCCATCAGGGGTGCTAGGTACTATATTACATTCATAGATGATTTCTCCAAGAGGGTTTGGGTATACTTCTTGAAGCAGAAATTAGAAGTATTTCAGAAGTTCAAGGAGTGAAAATCTATAGTTAAAAATCAAATGGGGCGAAAGGTGAAAATCTTGAGGTGCAACAATGGAGGTGAGTATTCCTCCATAGAATTCACAGCTTACTTAGCTGTAGGGGCATCAAACAGAAGCTAAGTATTTCAGGGTGACCGAAACAGAATAGAGTAGCAGAGCATATGAATTGAACACTTACAATGCAGTATCAGATTACAGGCTGACATGTCAGAGGATTTTGGGCAGAAACGCTAAATCATGTGAGTTATCTCATAAATAGGTCACCATCAACAGTCGTTGATCTTTAGATCCCAGAAGAGATATGGCGATGAGAGTCTGTTGATTATTCAACCTTACAGAATTTTGGTTGTCCAGCGTATAGTTTGGTTGATAGTCAGAAAAAGAACAAACTGGAGTCCAACTGTAACACCCTGATTATTAAAAATCGTGATTTTATATTTTAATACTTGATTGAGTATACAATTTTATTGGAGGTGAAGATAGAATTAATTATTTTGTATAATGAAGATTACTTTCACATTTTTGTGGGAAAGAATTGTAATGATATGAAAACTTGGTCGATATAAATATAGTGTATATACAAGTGTATGTACTTGTATATGGAACTATACACACACATACAAAAGTTTATACAGAAATACCATCATTGGAAATACAAGAATTCAAAATAGAAAGAGAGTAAGTGGAGTGTGCATGAGAGGAGATGATATAGGGTTAGAATTTATCTTGAATAATGTGATTACATGTGGCTTGAGGAGAGAAAAAGAGAGAAATTGATATATATTAATATAATTTGAGATGGGAGATTTGTGTAAAATGAGAATGGATATTTTCTCATCCTTCTCTTTCATTTCTTAGGGCTGAAACATGTCCCTCTTTTATCTTTCCCAATCCCTCAAAACTCTACGCTTTCTTCCTAACTCTCTATCCCCCCCTCTCTGGAGCAGGTGGTGCAACCTAGCCGGGAGGATGAGACGTGCGCACGGGCTGTACTGGTGCGCCGGGGAGGCCACCGCCGGCGGCTTGGGTAGGAGGGACAACACCCCCTTTTTATTGCTCGTTTACTCCGACACTCTCTATCCCTTGGAAAGTAGATTAAAATCCTGGCTTTGTCTCTCTTGATTTCTCCTTCTAATTCTTTACTTTCTCTTTTCTCGGGTGGAGGCGGCCATGGCACCAACGACAAGAGGGAGGCACGACCACTTCATAGAGGAGGAAATCTATAGTGAAAAAGATTCTATCTTGATCTAAGTATATTTCGATTTCTTCGCAATTCAGAAAATTTCTCATGAACATGTTATGAATTAGCACTAATAATCAACTTGTATTGCCTTGAGACTCTCGATAATCAAAATATTGTGAGAGAGGTTCTCTTAATCTATGTTCTTCCATATTTCCTTGCAATTTTCTGAACTAGATAATTATTGTAAATAGAATAGTAGATCTTTTATATAGGTACACAAATCTGTTAAAATTTATAATTTATAAATTTGGACACAGTTCACCAGTGTATTAGGATCAAACGGTATCACGTTATATACCATTGGAAAGATAATCGAGTCTACATTCCAAGAGCTCTTACCTTGTCTCCATTGGTTATTTGTGGTTTGAGTTATTATTGAAATATGCATATTTGTCGAAACTGGTGTGTTGCAGAACCTATTCATAACTAAAGAGTTTCTGAATCTTTGGAGCTGTTTAGTTGAATTAAACCTATCATGTAATATATCATCGAAAAATAATGAAGTCTAGTTTCTAATAGAACTTTTCGTGTTTCATTTAAATATCTAAAATAAAAGTTATTATAAAAACACTATCAATCGTTTTGAAAGACAGTGCCACAAAATGTATTTAAGCAGTAAATCCCTGACTAATGACCATTGCTAAATCAAACTATCTATAGTATATGATATTTCATTTAAAGCCATAAGAGTCTACTTTTCTGTGCTTCTTTTCACGTCTCGTTTGAATATATGTCATAGGAATTTTGTCGAAACACTATGAGTAGGTTGAGGAATTTCACAGAGTTGGATAGTGTAATCCATGAATTTAAAAATTATAAAATAGGATGCAAACCTTGAACTTGTAATATTATTGTAAATTATTTCTTGTTGGGAAATTAACCATGTGTGGGTTACGAACATGTAACCGTTGACTAAAAAGAAGATGCTAAGACAATTGAGTTATTCACGGTTTAAGAGGACTTACTGATTGGTAAAACTTAGGTATATGATGTTAATTGCTCAAGAATCAGGTATTTAAAAGATGATTTATGGTTTAGAATTCACCTTTGATCTTGTTTACTTCGAATATGTGATGGTTATACCTTGTTCCAATCTTTCGTTATAGCAAGTAGCTATATCGAGTCGTACCACAAGGAGAGCAAGCGTAGAAGCTTCACGATACTAGTGAGACAAAGAAACGATACCTCTTCTTTGTTAATTACACAAGAGCAATATACAAGAAGTTGTGGATTGGTGGTGCATTGTGAAAAAGAAGTGAAGTGAATGAAGTGTGATGAAGTAAAGAAAAGATAAGAATGCTAGAATAAGATGTATAAACTCTTTTGATTAAAAAGATGCATGGCTAGCATTACTACACCTTCTTGCTAACATACTAACTCTATTGTTGATTGCAAGATTGCCTCATCAAGAATCATAGGCAATTTAATATAGCTTGCATGTGTAGTATTCCTTCTTGAAGACTAGAGTTCCTTTTAGTTAGTTAGCTAGAATCCTCTTCTTGAATCTTAGGTCCTTTTACTAGATGAACATTGAGGAACTATAGGCATGATACTCATTTAGTGCAAAGGTAGAAGAATCAAACTCTTTTGTACATTCAAAGCTTAACTACAAAGTTAGCTTGAAGTACTTGAGTTGATCTTGCTACACAAGTGACACTACCATGGTAATCCATCCTTTTGATCCAATCAAAGACTCTTTATAAGAGACACACAATTCATCTAGAGATCTAGCAAGCAATCGCCAAAAGATACATCCAAACTTCATTGGAATTTACAAGAAACATGAAATTATGCAAGCATTGAAGTTTACAATCAATCAAGAGCTAGTAGTAGCTAGGTGAGTCTTAGCTAGCCATGCATTCAAGAAATTAGCCCTCCATTACACTAACAAACAAGCTATAATTCTCCATGAAAGTAAAGATCTAATCAATTAAACTAAGACTAGAATTGAATACAAGAAATTAAAGCACAAGAAGAGAAAGCATACTCAAGTTTAGCAAATAGAAGAAGAAAGCTCCATTGATGAATCTTTGCTTCAAGATTGTCACAAGTCTTGATTACAAACTCTCAAAGTGAAGAACTCTCTCTCAATTTGGCTACAAACTCAAGGAGGAAAGAGAGAGAAGCTAAAAACCTAAAACAAAATTACAACTAATCCAAAATTTTCCCTCTCCTTTCACTGGAACTCGCGCAGATCTCTGGCCAGGTATTTATAGGCACTTTTGAGAATCCCCCAGAATCTTAACTGCTGGCACGAAATCCGAGGCTCAACGGCCCTGGGATTGCCGCGGATCGCCGCGGGATTGCCGCCAGATCCGGGCCGTTGAGCCGGATCTTTCTGGTGCGATCTGTTGGTTAGGTTGTTGGCCACGTGGACTGGTTGGATTTTGCAGTTGGCGCTCAGATCTTGGTGAGATCTGGTTTGATCTTTGGCTAATTTTTAATTAACCCCCTTAATTATCACTAATTAAGGTGGTTAATTACTTTTCTTCTTTAAAGTGGAGATCTGCAAAATTAGAGAGAATATGGGTTAAAAATCATATTTAATATACAATATGCAAGGTATAAAGGTGGTATAAAATGCAAATATGTGTAACAATCACACCCCCATACCTAGCTTTTGCTCGTCCTCGAGCAAAAATAAAAGAAAAAGAAAGAAAAAATCCTAACTAATTATTACATCACTTTCGTAGGTGACACGATTGCACTGAGCACGTGCAACAAGCCGTTAAACCTCTAGGTTACCCTAGAGGAGGAGTGTTGTCTCCTGAGGGTTTTCAGCGGATTACACCCACAAAATCCAAAAAGAAAAATAAAAGGGGTTAGTGAAATTTTTGATCCATGCTTTAAAGATTCTAAATTGACCTATAGGTTTTAGGTTACTCTTAACTTTTCATTCTTCTTATAAGTATCTATTTAGAATTTTGTTTTCAGCTTAGGTTAAGATTTTGGGGAGAAGATCAAAAACCGGATTTTGCATCAATCCTAGGATATATATATCTATAAATATGAAGGATCTCTCTCAGACTAAGTTCATTTATTTACTTATATACATAACAATTTTTTTTTATATGTATATACAATTTTTATTTATTTACATTTCCTTATCTTCCTTAGGTATCCTAGTCTACCCATGTAGCGAGCTTCTTACCGATGACTCCCAAACCAGATGGTTTTAGGGCACCAGATGAGAATACATCCCTCGGGTTCGAAGACTCGAGTAAACTAAGTACTTAGGATTTTAAGGACTTAACCACCTTTAGGCGTGACCGGTAATGCTTCTTGAGGCACGACTGACCAGCTTAATCAGTGGCTAAGTATTATTTTTTTCTTTTTTTTTTTCTTTTTTTTTTGACCACTTTTAGGCGTGATTGGCAATGCTTCTTGAGGCACGACCTATCAGCTTAATCAGTGGTTTTTTATTTATATACACACATTTTTTTTTTATTATATATATATGTGAATAAAGTCACAAAGTCTTTGATTAATCCCTCAATATGTTGAATATATATATCCTAAAGAAAGAATTAAAATCTAGTAATTTTTCTAATCCTTTATTACTTAACCTAAAAATCCAACAAAATTCCTCTTTTCAACTTATAATTGGAAATCTTAGTTAAGGTCTTCCTTAATCCCTAAATTTCAATTTAGATTCTTTAAACATGGATCAAAGAATTTCTTCTCTTTTTTTTTATTATAATTTTTTTTATTTTTCTAAAAGAAAGGTAAAATCTAAAAAGAAAAAGAAAGTGAAAAATCTATAAGAAAGATAAAATCAAAAAATAAAAGAAAACCTAAGAAGAAAGTAAAAAAAAATTCTAAAAAATAAAAAGGCCCAAAAAGAAAAAATCCTATGTTAGTATATCTACCCCCCCATACCTATCTCATGCATTGTCCTCAATGTATGTGAGATAAAATGATGCATGAAATAGGTAAAGGTGAAAAGTCACTCCCTCGTCCTTTTTGGACCCGCAGTGGTACTGGGTCCAGCTGATTGTGTCCTCCTCAGCCTGGCCTCGATCCCATCTAAACGAGAGGATATCCTAGATGATTCCTCCTCCACTTTCTTCCTGAGCCTGACTTGTCCCCGAAATATCTTCTTCATGCCTTTCCAGATAGTAGACATGAGGGCTTTTGGTTCAGTTGGGGGCTCCTGCCTCCAGAATTGGGGCTCATCTTCCACCTCTAAGCTTTCCTCTGAAGAGGACTCCACAGGTACAGTCTCAGGCATGACACTGGGTGTCCAGAGTGCCTGCAAGCAACTATTGTAAGCGCTTGTGGGTCTCTCTAGTGTAATCGTCACTCGGGCAAATGTCGAAAAAATGGCGTCGGACATGAAATGTCGACACAGACGTGTAATTAATATAGAATGAGAAAACTTTGCACCCCGAGTGCGAGAGGAATTTTCAATAATAGCACGGAAGATAGTCTGGTTTAAACAGACTGTGTGATTCTGTGCCATCAAATCATGAATAATCTGAAGCACAGGCCTGCTAAAGGTTGAAGTGTGATCGAGCCCAAGAATATTTCGTTGGATCCAACGTCCAACGCAGTGAATGTTTCTGAATGTAGATTGGGCTTTGAGCCCACGATCCTGGATAGTGCAGCGTACACCCATAATTGTTAGGTAATCGATTAAGGGCAAGGGTCGCTAGGATGTGGAACAATGGGGGCATGAGTGATTTGTTCAAGCAGTGGAAGTGTAACCCAGATGTCACCATACGGCATGCGAGAGACAAATTGGTATGGGTCATGATTTACAGAAGCATAATCGATTGCATTGTAAAAAGTGTTAACCAGATCAGGGCAATAAAAGGCTTCATGTTCATGATGATCAAATACCAAAGTGTACCAATTATACGCGCGGATGCGATCCACAAAAATATGCCCATACCCCCCATGTTCATTAAAAAGTGCAGAAAAATCTCTCTCTACATACAGATTTGGGGCCATAATTGCTAAAAAAACAAAGGATTAAAAGATTTGAGATAAGAAATTGCAAACCACCCCCGGAGATCGTGGGGGAAATCCAACAGAGTAGTGCAGTAGGCACAAAGATGGCCTTGGGAAGAAGAAGTCTGGATCTGTGTTCAGCACTGAAAATCAACCAGAATGAAGCTTTCCGGCGCGCCTGAGGTGACAGAATGGCCGCAGATGGGCGGCAGGGCGCGGCAATTTGGAGGAGAGGTGGGATCAAATTTTTGGAGGAGGTTGGGTTTGGGAAGAAGATCTCAGATCTGAAATCACTTTCTCTGGTGAGGAAGTATGAAGTGAGGAGGAGATGTTTAAATAGGGTAGGTAAAAAGTGGGATGTACAATTTTACCCCTAGGTCAAAACTTGAATTACCACCCTTGGTCAAAGCATTTTGAAAGATGAAAGGAATCCTAGGGAGGAAAGAGAAACCTAGGGATGTGAAATTCTTTTCATGCACAAAAATCCCAAAAAAAAAATTTTTATTTTTTATTTTTTTATATTATTTACAAAAAAATGTAAAAGAAAAATATTAACAAGTGGTGGTCCCAAAATGATTTTCATGAAAAATGCATGGGAAAATATACAAATGGAAAGGTCACAAATAAACTGGGTCGTAAAGACCCAGTTCGTGAACATCTTGTGACAATGAATCTGTGGTAAAAAATGGCTTTAAGCGTTGTCCGTTTACAGTGAATATATTGCCATTGGTTGGGTCAAGAATCTCTATAGCTCCATGGGAAAAGACAGTTTGAACGATGAACGGTCCTGACCACCTGGTACGCAGTTTACCAGGGAAGAGGTGGAGTCGAGAATTATAGAGCAGAACCTTTTGTCCGACAACAAAAATCTTCCTGTGAATGGACTTGTCGTGAAACAGCTTGGTCCTGTGCTTCGTAATCCGAGCGTTATCGTATACTTCATTTCGTAGCTCCTCCAGCTCAGATAACTGTAACTTCCTGAGAACACCGGCTTTATCCAAATCAAGATTTAGTTGCTTTAAAGCCCATAGTGCACGGTGTTCTAACTCAACGGGCAAGTGACATGGTTTCCCAAATATAACTCGGTACGGAGACATACCGAGGACAGTCTTGTAGGCGGTCTTGTATGCCCATAAGGCATCAGTCAGTTTGATGGACCAATCCTTACGATTCTGTCCTACAGTTTTCTCCAGAATGAGTTTTATCTGTCTGTTTGTTACCTCAACTTGCCCATTGGTCTGAGGATGATAGGCCGTGGACAATTTATGAGTAATGGAGTATTTCCGCATCAAGGCTTCAAAAGCCCTATTGCAGAAATGACTCCCATTGTCACTCAGTATCGCACGGGGGGCTCCGAAGCGTGAAATGATGTACTCTCTTAAAAATTTAATGACAACTTGGTTGTCATTAGTCCGTGTAGGAATCGCTTCAGCCCACTTAGAAACATAATCTACGGCTACCAAGATGTACTGGTTGCCGTAGGACAGAGGAAAGGGTCCCATGAAATCAATGCCCCAGAGGTCGAAGATCTCGACTTCCAAGATGGGTGTGAGGGGCATCATATCTTTTTGAGTAATACGACCCGTCATTTGACATCTGTCACAAAGCTTGCAAAAAGCATAGGCATCCTTAAAGAGAGTGGGCCAGTAGAATCCACTCTGGAGCACTTTTTCCGCAGTTTTTCGTGGACCAAAGTGTCCACCGCAAGCTAATTTATGACAAAATGTCAAAACGCTCTGGTATTCATCCTCCGGAAGGCATCGACGAATAATTTGGTCAGGACAGTATTTAAATAAATACGGCTCATCCCAAAAGAAGAACCGCATTTGTCTCAGAAAACGGTGTTTCTCTTGTCCTGACCAATGGGAAGGAATTTGCCTGGTAGCAAGGTAGTTTACAATATCAGCATACCAAGGCTCTCCACTTAGCACAAAGATGTGCTCGTCAGGAAAGTTCTCGTTAATCGGTACTTTCTCATGGGGTGCGTTCGGTATTCTTGACAAATGATCCGCAACCACATTCTCAACGCCCTTTTTATCTTTTATTTCCAAGTCAAACTCTTGCAAAAGAAGGATCCATCGAATCAATCTTGCCTTTGCGTCCTTCTTTTGCATCAAGTACCTCAGGGCGGAGTGATCAGTAAAAATTATGGTCCTGGACCCTAGCAGATATTGTCGGAACTTCTCTAACGCAAAAACAACTGCCAAAAATTCTTTTTCAGTGGTCGTGTAATTAAGTTGGGCATCGTTAAGCGTTCTGCTAGCATAGTATATCACGTGCTGCCTGTTTTCAATACGCTGTCCTAAAACAGCGCCTATCGCAAAGTCAGAGGCATCGCACATAATTTCAAATGGTTTGGTCCAGTCCGGTGCAGATATTATTGGTGCAGAAGCAAGTCTATCCTTAAGCTCTCTCCACGACTTTCGACATTCTTCGTCAAAGATATAAGGTACATCTTTTCCTAGGAGATTTGTCAAAGGTCTCGCAATGTTGCTAAACCCTTGAATGAATCTCCTATAGAAACCAGCGTGCCCTAAGAAAGATCTAATGTCCTTTAAACATTGTGGTTCAGTGAGCTTGGTGATAACCTCCACCTTAGACTTGTCTACCTGGATTCCAATGCTCGATATCTTGTGCCCCAGTACAATTCCGTGCTTGACCATGAAATGACACTTTTCCCAGTTAAGTGTCAAATTCTTTTCCATGCATCGTTGCAAAACCAACTTAAGATGGTACAAGCACTGCTCGAAAGTATCCCCATAGATTGAAAAGTCATCCATAAAAATCTCTAAAAATTTCTCCACCATGTCCGAGAACAAGCTCAACATGCAACGTTGAAACGTTGCTGGAGCATTGCAAAGACCGAAGGGCATCCTACGGTATGCAAAAGTTCCGAAGGGACAGGTGAAAATCGTCTTTTCTTGGTCCTCGGGAGCGATTGGGATCTGATTATATCCTGAATATCCATCCAGGAAACAATAATACTCATGCCCCGCCAATCTCTCCAACATCTGATCAATGAACGGAAGTGGGAAGTGGTCTTTACGTGTGGCGGCATTCAGCTTCCTATAATCAATACAAACTCGAATCTTCATTGGAAGACGTGTTTGTATTAATTCCTTGTTCTCATTTTCCACAACAGTAAAGCCAGCTTTCTTTGGCACAGCGTGAACAGGACTAACCCATTGACTATCGGATATGGGATATATGATCCCATTGTCTAATAGTTTCATTATCTCAGATTTAACAGCTTCTTGCATAATAGGGTTAAGTCGACGCTGTGGATCTCTTTTCGGCTTGGCATCTTCCGTTAAGTGAATCCTGTGTTGAACAATAGTAGGACTAATCCCCTTAATATCAGCCATAGTCCAGCCAATGGCTTCTTTATTCTCCCTTAGCACAGTCAGAAGGTCCTCTTCTTGTTTTTCCGTGAGATTAGATGCAATGATAACAGGAAAAGATTCCTTCTCACCCAAGTACTTGTACTTGAGATGGCCAGGAAGAACCTTAAGCTCAACAGAAGGGACTGGATCTATAACAGGTTGCTCATGGTGCAAGGGAAGAACAGGGTTGGAATTCGTAGTCCTTTCAACATCTGATTCAACAATCTGGTCAAGAGTTAGGTCGTCAGCTTCTAACTCAAATTCCTTTTCAGAATCATATTCCACCTCCTCCACGTGTTCACTGGTTAATCCCTCTATCAAGTTAACATCAAAAGAGTCATTCTCCACATCCCTTGGTTGCTTCCCCAGATGGAAGACATTCACCTCCTTCGTCATATCTCCGAACGTCAGCCGCATCGATCCATTTCGACAGTTAATGATTGCATTCGCTGTGGCTAAGAAAGGACGTCCTAGAATGACAGGTGTTTGCGCTCTGTGGTTTTGTACGGGCTGTGTTTCTAAAACAACAAAGTCCACGGGGTAAATGAATTCCCCCACCCGTATTAAGACATCCGTAATTTCCCCCTTGGGAATCTTAACAGAGCGATCAGCCAGCTGAATAGTCATCTGGGTAGGACGAAGGTTGCCTAACCCTAACTGCTGGTACACGGAAAAAGGGAGAAGATTGATACTTGCGCCCAAGTCTAGCAAAGCCCTATTTACAGTGGTCTGCCCTATGATACAAGAGATGGTAGGGCTCCCTGGATCCTTGTACTTTACAGGGATTGGACCATTAAGCAATTCACTCAGATTGGAAGCCAAAAAGACTTTCTTAGGGACATTTGCCTTTCTTTTCTTAGTACACATCTCTTTCAGAAACTTGGCGTATGATGGGACCTGTTGAATAGCATCTAAGAGAGGGACATTGATTTGCACTTGGTTAAATATCTCTCTGATCTTCTCCATGTGAGCATTATTCTTATGATTTGTAAGCCTATTCGGGAATGGGACAACAGGCTTATAAATTTGCTCATCAACTTTCTCTTTTCCTTTTGACTGGGACGTGGATGGTTGTGAACTTGATGAAGGAATATCTTGCAAAGGTTGAATTGGAACAGAAGTTGATGTTTTTGACAAAGATTTTGGAGACTGATTTGAGACCTTGTTGTCTACTTGTTTCCCAGATCTTAGGATGTGAATGGCTTGGCAGTGGCTTGGGCTGGGTCCCAAGTCTTCTACTTCATGCAGAGGAAAATGAGCTTTGGGATTAGGCACAGGTTGGCTAGGCAGCATTCCTTTTTGCCTTTCAGTCAAGGAATTAGCCAACTGTCCTATTTGGATTTGTAACTTATTCATGTCCTGCTGCTGACTGTTCATCATTGCGGTCTGGGTTTTAGACAAGAGTTCTATCATTTTCTCCAACTCAGAAATTTTCTTATCTGAAGGATTGGGTGATGGATGATTCTGGTATTGGGGAGGAAAATTAGCTTGATATGGCACAGAATTTTGGAATGGTTGGAATCTAGGTGGACTCTGATATGAATTGAAATTTGGTGGGTTTTGATGGTAAGTGGGTGGATGTGCCTGAGCAGGGTATTGCTGATGTGGAAATGGTTGTCTCGACTGCTCAGGTCCAGACTGACTCCAAGAGAAGTTAGGATGGTTACGCCACCCTGGATTGTAGGTCTTGGAATAAGGATTGTATGGAGGTCTGGTATATGCGGCATTTGTACTCTCCTGAAAATTTTGAGAGTAATACACTGGACACTCTTCCAACACATGATTCAGATCATGGCAGAAAGTACAACCCGGGTGGACCATAGGTGCCACAGGTGGTGGGCTGGCCACTCGTGATGGGTTGACTTGACTAACAGAATGTTCCCTTGATTCTAACAATTCAATCCTCTTCATTAACTGGGTAATCTTAGCTTCTGCAGCTATAGAGGATCCTATAGAGTGTAAACCAGATCTGGAAGTTGTTGGTGTGGGTTTCTCAGAGCAGGATTCCCACTGGATAGTTTTCTCCGCTAGAGCCTCAAAAAGGTCCCAGCCCTGGTCTTCATCTTTCTTAAGAAATTCTCCTTGACACATGGTTTCAAGGAGAGTCTTAGTTTGATAGTCCAGCCCATCATATATAATCTGGCATTGGCGCCACTTCTCTATACCATGATGGGGACACAGGGCTACTAAATCCTTAAAGCGCTCAAAGTACTTCCAGAATGGCTCATTGGGCTCTTGTTTGAATTGCATTATATTCTTGCGCATGAGGGCTGTCTTATGGATGGGATAAAATTTTTTAAGAAAAACCTTTACAAAGTCATCCCAAGAAGAGATTGAGCTGACAGGAAGACTGTACAACCACTTCTTCGCAATATCCTTTAGTGCAAATGGGACAAATCTAAGTCTCACAGCATCCTCACTTAACTGGGAAATCCTCATCATGAGGCATACTTCTTCAAACTCTCGTATGAAGATGTAAGCATCCTCAGATTCTAATCCGTGAAATCGTGGAAGAGTGTTTATAAACTGGGGTTTCAACTCAAAATTATTGTCGTTAGTGTCCGGGAGGAGAATACAAGAAGGAATCGATGTGCGAATAGGATAGAACTTGTCCTGCAGTGACACGTTGGCAGTCATGATTGTGTCGAGTGGTGGTGTATGTGACGGTGTAGAAACTCTCACAAGCCTCGCAGAAATTGGTTCCCTATACCACTCTCGCATACAAATACACAATCAACGTGCACCTTTCAAACAAGCGGAAAATGAAAAATAACAGTCAAGAAAAAGAAAAATCAATCCAAGCTTTCTAGGGTTTCTGGTCCTAGGTGACTCCTAAATAGACTATCCACAGGAGGTTCGGTGCAGACACTGACTATAAGCAAATCGGCCAGGGAAGGGTAAGGTTGGTGGGAGGTTTTCCGTCCGAAGACGTTCCTTAATTAAGTAACCAGCAACCTTCAGGCTTTCGGCCCTCAACCCCTTTCCTAGACACCGATTTTACAGAAGTCACTTTCCAACACTTTTCCCCCTTAGGAAAATCTCCTAAGCGAGTCCGGATGTCCCTAGGGGCCAACGTCTATCAATTTTTAATTAGAAGCTTAGGATTGTGAATGCGTGGGGAGAATGGTTTGTGGGCTAAGGAAGGGGTGATAAAATCCCCACCTTATCTTTGTTATGGGATTTGCCCTTAAAGTAGATTCGTGCAAGTGTACGATGTAAACAAACAAGGATCACCCAAAGCGTAATTAAACAAACAAAGTGTGATTCCTAGTCAATATGCAATGCTTTACGTACCTTGTCCCCCGCACTCTTCAACAGTAAATTGAAAGAAATTGAAAGACACGTGCCTATAATGCAAGATGTCTAAACAATTTTTATCAACAATTACAACCAATCTTTTACTGTTGATTAACAAATATCAGGTGAAGAATACAAGATTTCAGGTATATAGGCAGCAGTTTTTAGCAAAGCAGCAAGCCCTGCAGAAAACAGATTAGTAATGAACTCCTCTGTGCCGCGTTTCCACGGCAAAACTTGTGGATCCGCGGCACTTTGGAGGGATCCTGGTCTCTGCTTTCTTGAGCAGAGGCCCAGGTCCACTTATATGATTCTGCTGTGCAATATATCCTGTATCTTCAACCTGTACCTGCAACAGAGAAGATATATCGTTTAGTTTCTCACTTTTAAGAATACCGTTACTCTCCCCGGCAACGGCGCCAAAATTTGATTGGTAAAACTTAGGTATATGATGTTAATTGCTCAAGAATCAGGTATTTAAAAGATGATTTATGGTTTAGAATTCACCTTTGATCTTGTTTACTTCGAATATGTGATGGTTATACCTTGTTCCAATCTTTCGTTATAGCAAGTAGCTATATCGAGTCGTACCACAAGGAGAGCAAGCGTAGAAGCTTCACGATACTAGTGAGACAAAGAAACGATACCTCTTCTTTGTTAATTACACAAGAGCAATATACAAGAAGTTGTGGATTGGTGGTGCATTGTGAAAAAGAAGTGAAGTGAATGAAGTGTGATGAAGTAAAGAAAAGATAAGAATGCTAGAATAAGATGTATAAACTCTTTTGATTAAAAAGATGCATGGCTAGCATTACTACACCTTCTTGCTAACATACTAACTCTATTGTTGATTGCAAGATTGCCTCATCAAGAATCATAGGCAATTTAATATAGCTTGCATGTGTAGTATTCCTTCTTGAAGACTAGAGTTCCTTTTAGTTAGTTAGCTAGAATCCTCTTCTTGAATCTTAGGTCCTTTTACTAGATGAACATTGAGGAACTATAGGCATGATACTCATTTAGTGCAAAGGTAGAAGAATCAAACTCTTTTGTACATTCAAAGCTTAACTACAAAGTTAGCTTGAAGTACTTGAGTTGATCTTGCTACACAAGTGACACTACCATGGTAATCCATCCTTTTGATCCAATCAAAGACTCTTTATAAGAGACACACAATTCATCTAGAGATCTAGCAAGCAATCGCCAAAAGATACATCCAAACTTCATTGGAATTTACAAGAAACATGAAATTATGCAAGCATTGAAGTTTACAATCAATCAAGAGCTAGTAGTAGCTAGGTGAGTCTTAGCTAGCCATGCATTCAAGAAATTAGCCCTCCATTACACTAACAAACAAGCTATAATTCTCCATGAAAGTAAAGATCTAATCAATTAAACTAAGACTAGAATTGAATACAAGAAATTAAAGCACAAGAAGAGAAAGCATACTCAAGTTTAGCAAATAGAAGAAGAAAGCTCCATTGATGAATCTTTGCTTCAAGATTGTCACAAGTCTTGATTACAAACTCTCAAAGTGAAGAACTCTCTCTCAATTTGGCTACAAACTCAAGGAGGAAAGAGAGAGAAGCTAAAAACCTAAAACAAAATTACAACTAATCCAAAATTTTCCCTCTCCTTTCACTGGAACTCGCGCAGATCTCTGGCCAGGTATTTATAGGCACTTTTGAGAATCCCCCAGAATCTTAACTGCTGGCACGAAATCCGAGGCTCAACGGCCCTGGGATTGCCGCGGATCGCCGCGGGATTGCCGCCAGATCCGGGCCGTTGAGCCGGATCTTTCTGGTGCGATCTGTTGGTTAGGTTGTTGGCCACGTGGACTGGTTGGATTTTGCAGTTGGCGCTCAGATCTTGGTGAGATCTGGTTTGATCTTTGGCTAATTTTTAATTAACCCCCTTAATTATCACTAATTAAGGTGGTTAATTACTTTTCTTCTTTAAAGTGGAGATCTGCAAAATTAGAGAGAATATGGTTAAAAATCATATTTAATATACAATATGCAAGGTATAAAGGTGGTATAAAATGCAAATATGTGTAACAATCACTTACGCCAAGTATAATACATCACAATTGGGATCAGGAAACTTATAATAATGTGAATTGTGTATCTAGTGTTCAATTAATAACATAAGCTAGTAATTGTAATAAATGGGGTTATTTACCAATCATGCATAATTGTTGCACACGTTACTCTTGATTGAGAGATTTCGTGTGGACCTTTAATTGAATTCTAGAGCCACTGAAAGGATCAAAGCATTGAAATGAAGAGTGAAACTAAATTATAATTAAATTTGCGAACTGGGATAATCAAATAGTTTCCAACCAAATCGAGAAATTGGAATATAGGATTTGGAATATTAGGAAGAATAAAATATTTAATAGCCTTCCATCATACTTTAAATCACTCAAAACTCTCTACTAACTATCATCTATATATAGAAGATGGACTTAGAATATTCCATGACATATAAGATTTATGTTCCTTGCGTGACATAACCTTCATTGATTCCTTACTTGTTTTGGTGACAACCTGGATGATCCTAATGTGTACCGTAAAATAGACATATGAAAAAGTTTAAATCAAAATTAAATTTCAATATAGGAAGCCTGGCCTATCTATATTCAATATTTTCTAAATACTCCTTTAAAAGACAGAAGCTCATGGGTAATATCTATTCATTGTTTTCTTAAAAACTCTTTCGAACATTTTTGTGTAATTTTGTCTTTAGAGACTTCATTGTTAGAACACTTTTTCTCCATCTTGATTCTAAGCAGTAGTTGCAGTAAATAAAATTCTTGTACTATTGAAATGGTATTAGTATAACACTTTTTCCTTCAGTCCTTGAGCCTTCTCATGTTAAATTTATAAACAGTTTTGCATTCTCTACTTCAGATAGTGGTAATTATCCGATCACTGGTTACATTCCCATGAATAGTGCACGTATCCACCTACTTGCATTTTGATATTATATATCATGTTTCATAAGTAAATATGCTTTCCTTTCTTTGGTCTAGGATGCCTTATTTCAAATTTTATCACCCATTCTCTTCATGTGGGCTTTTTCGTGGTAAAGAGAATACTTGAAAGTTTTCTTTTGGAGGCACGAGTTTAAATTTATTAAGTGCATATATAGCAAACCTATGACGGATACTGTAAAGTGAGTCCCATGAACTACTTCTAACATGTTAGGTACCAATGCTTGTATGACACTTGAACAGTATATGGAACCATGATCGATTTAGAAAGAACTAGACTTCGATGGGAGAAGCCAGCTAATTGGTATAACAATTATGTAGTTAAATAATTATTGCAACTATAATATAGCTAGCGAATATGTTAATAATTTTATAAGAACAATAAATCATAGATTAATGGGCCTAATTATCATAAACTGTTTAGCAAGATTAGTAATTGAATGAAGTATCAATAAGTCTTGTGACACTGATCTGACTAATATATATATATATATATATATATATATATATATATATATATATATATATATATATATATATAAGGCACATACAAGAACTGGGTTAAATAATGGGTTATGTCATTAAGAAGTATGGATGGGGGTGCGTGTATTGTACTTATACATACAGATTTATGGTATATCATATAACCATATATTGTTAATTGTCTATTTATTGTTATGCATGTTGACTAGAGGACTGTTATTAACTTCAAACCATGCTAAGACTCTGGTCACGAATAAGTAGTGTTGTCAATTCTATTCACCAAATATCCAATATGTGAATAAAGAATCATAACTATTTAAAAAACTAATCTTATGACCAAAGAATAAGTATTTAGAATATAATTGATGCATCGTTGAATGAATGAAAAATGTAAGTAATACAAATGATTGAATGCGTGCATGTATTGGTTAGTTACACGAACTTGATTGTGTGTGACATATTAATCATATGATTGGTCATTGAAAAAAGATATCACAATGTGATCGACACTGTGTGTGTTACCTTGATAGTTGATGTGTATGCGTGTTGTGTATACATGTCGTGTTATTTTACGTGATGTGAAGGAAGGGGCCGGCGGGAGCCGGTAGGTGCGAAGACGGGGTATGATTTTGTGTGTTGTGTACGAAGAAGGGGCCGACAGGTGCCTGTAGGTGCGAAGACAGGGTATGACTTTGTGTGTTAGATACGAAGGAAGGGGCCTTAGCGGGAGCCGGTCACTGTGAAGACGGGTTATGACTTTGTGTATTGTGTATAAAGAAAGGGGCCGGCTGGAGCTGGTAGGTGCAAAGACATGGTATGACTTTGTATGTTGTGATACGAAGGAAGAGGCCGACGGAAGCTGATAGGTGCGAAGATGGGGTATGACTTTGTGTATTGTGATACAAAGGAAGGAACCGGCGGAAGCAGGTGAGCGTGAAGATGGGGCATGAGACAGTCTGTATGTTATAGAGTAAAGAAATTATTCATTTAAAATGTATAATATTGTATGCTCGTTCTTGATGTAGGACTGTGAAATTTTGTTTTATTATAAGAGATAATGGAATGTTATATGGTGTGTGCATGTATACGAGTTTATCCATGCAATACTTGAAGTGTGATACGATATATGATATATATATAAGTATGTTTGTGATATACATATTATTTGGATTAACTTATTATGATTGGTGTACCACTATGTTTAGTATATGAAGTTTGTATACATGAAATGAATTCGGTAATAAACTAAGTCACTAAAAGAAAATATTCGGTATATCATAAATCTTGTAAAATACACTGCAGAGATTTAAATTATAAAGTCATTAACCAAAAGAGTCAGGCCTTTTTGTAGTCTATAGAGATTGTTTAGGTTGACTGTTTACTGTATTATAATTGTTTCTTTTTCTTATCTACACTCACCTTACTATTTGAAGAAAAGCATATTTTTTTTAATTTTGACATATATATCATTTTTTTGATCTCCTTTTACTTTACTCACTGAGTTATCGAGCTCACTCCCTCCCAGTTATATGCCTTTCAGGTTACACTAAAGTTTAGGGTTGGATTGGAGTAGCAAGAAATTATAGAGACACATAATTTTAGTTGTTGACTGTAATTCACTTCATAAACTTTTAATGTATTTGCATTGATTATTATTATTGTCTGTTTTGCTAGATATCCTTTTTGTATGTGAGGATAACACCTTGTTCGTGGTAGTTTAAAAAGTACTTGTTCTTAGTTTGTAATAAAGGACTCGAGGATTTATTGCTCTTTCTGATAGTCAGTTATGTTAAGATTGGTATTTGAGATATTAGATTGTGTATCCATATAAGTAGGTGATGACAAGACGAAATATTTTATGATTGCATGGGCGATTGATGAGTTGAATTATATATTTGGATTGATGAGCCGTGTAGGCCGATATTGATGCATGTTGTATTTGAAATAAGTGATAAAATAAAAAGGAGATACTGCTGAAATTTTGAGAAATAAAATATAATTATGATAATCTGATAATTAATACAGATGTTTTTGTTAATTAAGGTTATTAGATACTAGGACCATTACAGTTGGTATTAGAGCACATGATTTAGGATAAGAACTAGATTTAGAATAGTGGTTATAGAAAGAAGATTGATTGCTAGGACAGATTACCATGAATGTTATGTATGTATGTATGTATGTGTGTTTTGTATATATGTGAATGTATTGTTTGATATGGAGGATACAAGGGGTTAGGAGTTCCTAGGTGAAGGACTACTCTAGAACGCGGGATATTTGCTCACTGTCTTATATTCGGATTATGGTACCCATATGCCATGATTCAGATGTAGTCTACTAGGGGTGTGGACCCTCAGTATGAGCTGCCAGTGGTATGGGATACTAGAGTAGGAAAATGATTAAAATATCAAGCGAGTTAAGATTAATTCGAATCGTAAGAACATAATATAGAATTGATCAAGAGATAATGAATTTTTGAGGTGAATGATCGAGAAGGATATTGCATCAAAAGAAAGATTTTGTGATATGCCGGAGAAAATGTGAAGATTTTATAACACTCATTTCAAATGCAAAGCTTGGTAGATATAAATATAGTTTATATACAAGTGTATGTTCTTCTTATAGAACTATATATATATATAATAATATATATATATATAAAATATATATATGATGTATGTATGTATGTATATATACAAGTTATACACAAATACCATCATTGAAAAAATAAAAGAATTCAAAATAGAAAGAGAGTAAGTGGAGAAAGTAGGTGTGCATGAGAGGGGATGATGATGTAGCGTTAGGATTTATCTTCGATAATGTGATTACACGTGGCTTGAGGAGAGAAAAGGAGAGAAATTGATATATCGTAATATAATTTGAGGGGGGTTTGTTTAAAATGAGAATAGATATTTTCTCATCCTTTTCTTTATTTCTTAAGGCTGAAACATGTCCCTCTTTCATCTTCCCTAATCCCTCAAAACCTTAGATCTCTCTCTTCCTAACTCTCTCTCCCCTCTCTGGAGCAAGTGGCGCAGCCCAGCCAGGAGGCTAGGGCACGTGCGCAGGCCATGCTGGCGCGCCGGAGGCCACCGACGGCGACTTGAGTAGGAGGGGCAACACCCCCATTTATTGCTCCTTTACTCTTACACTCTCTATCCCTTGGTAAGTTGATCAAAACCCTACCTTTGTCTCTCTTAGTTTCTTCTTCTAATTCTTTCCTCTTTCTTTTCTCAGGTGGAGGTCGGCCATGGCACCAACGAAAAGACGGAGGCATGACCACTTCGAAGAGGAAGAATCGATGGTGAGGAAGATCCTATCTTGATCTAAGTCTATTTCGATTTCTTCGTAATTTCAGAAATTTTCTCATGAACATGTTATGAATTAGCATCAATAATCAACTTGTATTGTCTTGAGATTCTCGATAATTAAAACTCAATTGTGAAAGAGGTTCTTTTAATCTATGTTCTTACATATTTCTTTGTAATTTTCTGAACTAGATAATTATTGTAAATAGAATAATAGATCTTTCATATGGGTACACAAATCTGTTAAAATTTATAATTTATAAATTCAGACTCAGTTCACCAGCGTATTAGGATCAAACAGTATCGTGTTATATACGGTTGGAAAGATAATCGAGTCTGCATTCCAATGGTTCTTACCGTGTTCCTATTGGATATCTGTGCTTTGAGTTATCACTGAAATATCACATATTGGTTGAAACTACTGTGTTGCAGAATCTATTCATGATGAAAGAGTTTCTGAATATTTGAAACTGTTTCGTTGAATTAAACCTATCATGTAATATATTATTGTAAAAGTAATGAAGTCTAGTTTCTAATAGAACTTTTCATGTTTTATTTAAATATCTAAAATAAAAGTTATTATAAAAATACCGTCGGTCGTTTGAAAAGATTAAGTAGTAAGTCCCTGACTAATGACCATTGCTAAATCAAAGTACCTACAGTATATGATATACCATTTAAAAGATATAAAACGCCATAATAGTCTACTTTTTAGTGGTTCTTATCACGTCCCGTTTGAATATATGTGATAGGGATTCTGTCGAAACACTATGAGTAGGTTGAGGAATATCGTCAGAGTTGAATAGTTTAATCCATGAATTTAAGAATTATAAAGTAGAATGCAAATCTTGAACTAGTAATATCATTGTAAATTATTTCATGTTGAGAAATTAACGATTTGTGGGTTATGATCAAGTAACCGTTGACCCAAAAGAAGATGCTAAGAGCATTGAGTTATTCACTGTTTAAGAAGACTTACGCCAAGTATAATACGTCACAATTAAGATCAAGATACTTGTAATAATTGTTGGCCCAAAGGCCTATCACCCTAGTTTTGATGATGATCAACTCATGAAGTTATATTACTAATGATCTTGTGTTTAATTAGTGACAGATTCATTATCAAGATCTTAGTAGGTGCATAGCTTAACAAAGGATAAAATGTCAAGATTTGGAGCTAGCACGGTGTGATTTAAGGAGCTTTTGGATCAAGCTTGGACCAAGTCAAGAAGATGAGAAGCCTTCAAGTGAAGACTTCAAGAAGATGAAGACTTGTGTCTAGGTATAAGATTTTATTTTTTTTAGTTAAAAATGTAAAGGATAGATAGTTGGTGGATTGCTCAAGTATACCATGCACACACACTCTTGATTTAGTTTGTTTTCATAAAAGATTTTAACCAAAACCAAAATAGTATTTCAAGTGATTTTTGGTATTTCATCTACATATGTTTAACCCAAAACCATATTTAGAGCTTTATGACAAAAACATAGATATTTCATTATGATTGTGTAGTGGATCATATCCATACACACTATGCCTTAAAAGTATATCTTGTTTTTGTATTTGATGAAGATTTGGAAAAATATGTTTTGGAAAATATTGTTTTAAATACAGTTTTTATCATGAGCCAAATATTTTCAAGTTACAAAAATAGTCCAATCTTTTAGAACATGCCTTGATTTTGTGCAAGCATGTTTGTATATCAAAGTATATTGGTTAAACTATTTTTGTAGATTTTTATGTATTTTATGGGACTTTATTTGAGCCAAAATGACTAACTTTTTAATCCCAGAAAAATTGTTTCAGGCTTCAGCTAGTCGACTTATACTAGCTTATAAGTCGACTAACCCTGAAGTCGGTCGACCGGGTCGGTCGACCGACGTGCACGGACGTGCACGTTTGATCTGGCAGTGTGCCGGGCGACCGGGGCGGTCGACCGGAATTCAGAGATTGCTCTCTGTTTTTCTGGGTCGACCGGGTTGGTCGACCGATAGCTCCAACGGTCGGATTTTTGACCGTTGGCGGTCGACCGGGCGGTCGACCGGCAGTTCTGACAGATCCCAACGGCTAGTTTTCTGGCAGCCTATAAATTGGGGGTCTTGTCATTATTTTGCCACAAGATTTTGAAGACCTTTAGAGCCAGTTTTTCTCATACTTTCAGAAGAGTTTTCTCCACAAAATAGTGAGCAAATATTTCCTATCTAAAGGAAAGATTTTATAAAGAGTGTTAAAAGAGATTTCTTGAGTTTTTCACAAAGTTTCAATCCTTGCTTTTCTCACACAAACACTTGAGCATCCATTGATTATTCATCCTATAGGTGTGTTGTAGTGAGAGTGCTTTAGGTGATCAAAGTGTTATGATCACCGAAGATCTTTCTTTGTTCTTTGAGGAGACGGGCAAGTGTGCTCGTGATTGTTTGGGTCCTAGTGAGGACTTGGTGTTTTCGGGTTCGGGTGCAAACTCGTGTTTGAGGTGCGGCCTCGGCGAGCTGGTGGGCTTGCGGTGTGTACGGGACTAGAGAGTCCGAGGGCTTGTAGGTGTTGCGGCACCGAGGAGAGATCCATTGGATCTTCCATAGTGGAAATCCTTCGTGTGTCGAAGGCGGGGATGTAGAGCAAGTGTGCTCTAACCTCGAAACATACCCTTGTGTTTGCGATTGCTCACTCTCTCTCTTTTTGTCTCTTATTATATCTTGCATGTGTTTATTGTTCATCTTTATATGCTAGATATACTTTGTGAGCTTTATTGATATACTTGCTTGGGATTGTTTGCTAACACTTGTATTCAACCAAGAAAGCCAACGCGGCACCTCAACCCATTCAAGGGGAATCTAGAGGAGTTTGTCCAGAACCCTTCACGGGGAATTCGGCAACACTCTTGTGTTATACATAGTGTTTAGTGTAAAAAGATTTAATTAGGTCATAATTGTTTTTAGCTTCCGCATCATTTGCATCATTTGGCATTAAGTGACCATTAGATTAGTCATCACCGATTCACCCCCCTCTAGGTGATTTACAATTGGTATCAGAGCTTGGTACTCTGATTTGGTCTAACAACCTAGAGTAAAAGATCCTTATTTTTAGGCTAATCACCATATTTGTACACACACCATGGACTTCATGGCACCACCCATGTTTGACATTGTTAACATCCATATATGGAAGGTGAAGATGTCCTTGTACCTCAAAGCCTTAGGTTTTCATGTATATCTTGCCACTACTAATAATGCATATTCTTTAGATGGTAAGAATTTTGAGGCTAATGCAAAAGCCCTTCATGCTATCAAGTCTACCCTAGATGATGTTTATTTATCTAGAGTTGCTAATATTGATTCGGCTTTTGTAGTATGGAACACCCTCACCTCCCTTGGCGAAAAGGATCTATACTATGCGGGGAGCGATTCGGACGTTGGAAGCGACACCTCCAACGTATGCTATATGGTCCAAGGGATAACCCCCTTGAGGTAAACTCCGAATCCGATGATGAGGACATGTCATATGATGAGCTCACTTCATTTTGCCAAACAATTCTTGAAAAATATGACATGCTTAAGAAAGAAAATAAAAATTTGAAAAAGAATATTGCTTGCATGCATGTAGAACAAGACTCTTTTAAATCTAACATTGCATGTTTAGAAAAAGACAACAATAATTTGAAAAAGAATTTTGATGCCATGCTTAATGAAAAAGATTCATTGGAAAATAAAATGACATGCTTAGAAAAAGAAAATAAAAATTTAAAAAATGAGAATGTTTCCTTGCTTACAAAATTGAATGATTTATGTGAAGGAAACACTATTTTGAAAAAGAAAGTTGATTTGGTGGAAAAACAAAAGGAAGTTGTTTTTCAAGAGAATAAATCTTTGAAAAGAAAATTTGTTGAAAAAGAAAAGGATTTTGTTTCACAAAAGAAAAAGAAAAATGATTCTTTATCTCATCATGCTTTACATGCCACCACTAATGAGATAAAAGTTTTAAAAAATAAAATGGATGGTTTGAGTTCGACTTTGAACTCTTGTGCTTTTAATCATTCTAGGTTGGAGTCAATGTTTTCAAAGAAACAAACTCCACATGTTCATGCACATCATACCCATCATGCATATGCTTATGTTGCACAACATGATCACACTCCTACACATAAGCATACTAAGGTGTACGTATGTACACATTATGACCGCAAAGGCCATTTAGTAAAATATTATTATGATAGATTAGATCATTTTAATTTTGCTAAGAATAAAAGATTTTGGGTTCCTTACAACAAAGCTAACCCCCGTGGACCCTACAAGAAAATATGGGTACCAAAACCCCCACCATTTGCTTGTGATGTAGGTGAGGGCTCTCACAAAATGTGAGAGAATGGTGCCTTGGTAGTGGATGCAAATGGACTTGATGGACACACATTTGGAGCACCGCTATCAAGGAGGTTTTGGTGGGACAACCACCATGTTAGGAGTTTTGGAGTTGGTAACAATTTCTAAACTCCTACTTTTTATGTACATGCCTTTTACATATATCATATTCATAGCATGTTCATGTGCTTCATGTGGTAATAACATGCTTAGATGTAGTTTCTATCAAAACTTGTATTATACATGTACAAATAGTGAGCTACATTTTTTTTATATATTTGCACTTCATGCTCATTTGTACCCACTATATGCATATGTATAGACTAGTTTTGATGATTCTCATTTATACATGCTTTGCCAATTTCTTATGCTTTACTTCATGTATATGTATTTTTAATTCAAATCTAATAAATATACATGTATACCCGTGAGTCTCTTGCCTTCATGCAAACATCATTAATAGACTCTTTTAGATTTGGGATATGTATGTGTATTGTTAGATTTAGATTAATCATACATATACCATGAAGATTAGTGTTTTGATGAAAAATGATTTTTCGTATTTTTGTATGATCTTTTTGAGCTTCATTGACTATTTCATAAAAATGCTATTTACATGATCGTTTAACGCTCACACTTTTGTTAAAATCATTTTTGAGCTTTATTGACCATGAGTGCTTAAATTTTTATGTATCTAGTTATGTTTATGAAAAAAACATAAGATTTGATATATTTGAAGGATCTTTAACTAGTTTTCCAAAAACAATTTATACTAGTTATTTATTCTTCAAATAATTTTTTTGAGATTGACACATGATTCTATTTTTCTCAAAATTTGATGCTTCATGATTTGAATATTAGTTTATATGTTAGTTTTGTCAACACTAGGATTTATACTTGTACATGTCGTGGGCCACAAATAAATCTATTTATATTTGTGCTTGAACGCTTATTTGAACCCATGAAATGTGCTTATATTGCTTGGTTTTGATGATACATACATTTTAAACTTATATTCCACTTTTTGGATTTGATTTATGATCATGTGTTTTTTTTCATTTCATGTATATGTGTATTTTGCCAAACTTTAAGATATACATGTATACCTCTTGAGTCATTTGCCTTTAATGCAAAATCTATTTATATGGACTCAATTGTGTTTAAGAGATATGTATGTATACTTATTGTGTTGTCAAAACATACATATATCTTGAAATATAAATTTTGTTTTTAATAAAAAAATGTGTGATGATTTAAAGGTATATTGAGATTTATTGACATTTCTTTTTGCTTTATTCCTTACTTGAAGGATTTCGTACTAGTTTAAAATATTTTCATATTAACTAGTACAATCTCTTCATATGGTAGAGTATATGATAAGCTTACTCGTCAATTGGTATCATTGGATATTTTCAATTGGTATCAATATGATTTTTATATACTCGTATTTTGATTGTATGTATGAATGATTTCAAATTTAAATTATATCAATTTCTATTGGTATTATCTTTTCATACATATATGTGATCTAGTTGCTAAGCTTAATTCAACTTTCAATTGATAATTCTTAAAGCTTATGCAATATGTTTTCAAATTTGATATCAAAATAAAAAAAATATATGTTGATTTGATATCTCAAAATGTGTTTTATTAAGTAAGTTCAAAATTTTAAAGAAAAATTCAAAATATTTGATTTGTATTTCCTATATGCAAGGAGAGCTTAACATCTCTTTACATATGGATTCATGTTGAGTATATTATAAATTGAGGAGCTTGACAACTCTTCTTTATATGATATACGTGTGTAGGGGGAGCTTCACATCTCCTCTTATGCATTACATAATATGTGTTATGTGAGTTAGGGCTTGTCATCCCTTCTTCATGTATGCATATGTGTAGGGAAGCTAACTTAGCGTCTTCCTCTTCATGGATGTATATCGCATATTGATTGATTTGTATTACCCCTTCTTGATTTTTTTTGTTTTTGACAAAAAGGGGGAGAAAAATTGTTTGATTTGATTTTACTTTGAACCCTTTGATGATTGACAAAAAGGGGGGAAGTAGAAGAGTATATATGCATGTTTTCATTGCTTAAGGGGGAGTAGTATTTGTCTTCCTTGTTATTTATGCATATAAGTTTTGTTTTGCAAATAGGAGAAAAAGATTTATTTTGTTTTATCTCCATTCATTTGCATACATATTTATGAGCTTCATTGTCATATATTATTATTTATGTCTATGCATGAGTTAAGGGGGAGTTTCTTTGAAGCTTTACTTTAATCCATGCATATATAACTCCATGAGTTTTGTCATCATCAAAAAGGGGGAGATTGTTGGCCCAAAGGCCTATCACCCTAGTTTTGATGATGATCAACTCATGAAGTTATATTTACTAATGATCTTGTATTTAATTAGTGACAGATTCATTATCAAGATCTTAGTAGGTGCATAGCTTAACAAAGGATAAAATGTCAAGATTTGGAGCTAGCACGGTGCGATCCAAGGAGCTTTTGGATCAAGCTTGGACCAAGTCAAGAAGATGAGAAGCCTTCAAGTGAAGACTTCAAGAAGATGAAGACTTGTGTCTAGGTATAAGATTTTGTTTTTGTTTTAGTTAAAAATGTAAAGGATAGATAGTTGGTGGATTGCTCAAGTATACCATGCACACACACTCTTGATTTAGTTTGTTTTCATAAAAGATTTTAACCAAAAACCAAAATAGTATTTCAAGTGATTTTTGGTATTTCATCTACATATGTTTAACCCAAAACCATATTTAGAGCTTTATGACAAAAACATAGATATTTCATTATGATTGTGTAGTGGATCATATCCATACACACTATGCCTTAAAAGTATATCTTGTTTTTGTATTTGATGAAGATTTGGAAAAATATGTTTTGGAAAATATTGTTTTAAAATACAGTTTTATCATGAGCCAAATATTTCCAAGTTACAAAAATAGTCCAATCTTTTAGAATATGCCTTGATTTTGTGCAAGCATGTTTGTATATCAAAGTATATTGGTTAAACTATTTTTATAGATTTTTATGTATTTTATGGGACTTTATTTGAGCCAAAATGACTAACTTTTTAATTCTAGAAAAATTGTTTCAGGCTTCAGCTAGTCGACTTATACTAGCTTATAAGTCGACTAACCCTGAAGTCGGTCGACCGGGTCAGTCGACCGACGTGCACGGACGTGCACGTTTGATCTGGCAGTGTGCCGGGCGACCGGGACGGTCGACCGGAATTCAGAGATTGCTCTCTGTTTTTCTGGGTCGACCGGGTCGGTCGACCGGTAGCTCCAACGGTCGGATTTTTGACCGTTGGCGGTCGACCGGGCCGGTCGACCGGCAGTTCTGACAGATCCCAACGGCTAGTTT
>JAVJIF010023111.1:0-57179 GCA_038442645.1 Agave tequilana
AGCTCTGACAGAGCCCAACGGTCAGATTTTTCTGGCCTCTATAAAAGGGGGTTTTGTCATTGTTTTGAGCCAAGATTTTAGGAGAGCTTTTGTCCAGTTATTTTCATTCTTTTAGCAGAGTTTTCTCTCCACAAAATAGAGTGCCAATATTTCCTATCAAAAGGGATTTTATCAGAGAGTGTTTATTGTGATTTCTTGAGTTTTTTCCATCAAAGTTCTTTCCTTGATTTCTCACACTACACTTGAGCATCCATTGAGCTATTCATCCTATAGGTTGTTGTAGTGAGAGTTTTTGTAGGTGATCAAGTGTTTAGATCACCAGATTTCATCTTGTACTTTGAGGAGACGGGCAAGTGTGCTCGTGGTTGTTTAGGGTTCGGGTGCGAACTCTTGTAGCTTGAGGTGCGGCCTCGACGAGCCGGTGGGCTTGTGGTGTGTAAGGGACTTGGGAGTCCGAGGGCTTGTAGGTGTTGCGGCACCAAGGAGAGATCCGGTTGGATCGTGCATAGTGGAAATCCTTCGTGTGTCGAAGGCGGGGATGTAGAGCAAGTGTGCTCGAACCTCGAAACAAACCCTTTGTGTTTGCGATTGCTCACTCTTGCTCTCTTTCTCTTTTTGTCTCTATTTTATATCTTGCATTCAATTTATTGTGATCATCTTATTATGCATGATATATTCCCTTGTGCTCATAATTGATTACATACTTGCTTGGGATTGTTGTTAACACTAGTATTCAACCAAGAGAGCCAACGCGGCACCTCAACCCATTCAGGGGAATCTAGAGGAGCTTGTCCAGAGCCTCGCAAGGGGAATTCGGCAACACTCTTGTGTTATACATAAGTGTTTAATTAAAAGAAGTTTAATTTGGTCAACTTAGTTTTAATTCCGCATTATTTGTTCATAAGTGACCATTAGATTAGCCATCACCTATTCACCCCCCCTCTAGGTGATCTTACAATTGGTATCAGAGCCAAGTGCTCTTGATATTGGGTCTAACAACCTAGAGTTAAAGATCCTTCTTTAGGCTAATCACAATATTTTGTACACACACCATGGACTTCATGTCACCACCCACCTTTGACATCCTTAACATCCAAATTTGGAAGGTTAAGATGTCATTGTACCTCAAAGCCTTAGGATTTCATGTCTATCTTGCCACTACTAATAATACTATTCTTTAGATGGTAAGAACATTGAGGCTAATGCAAAAGCCCTTCATGCTATCAAGTCAACCCTAAATGATGATTATTTATCTAGGGTTTCTAATTGAATCGGCTTTTGTAGTATGGAACATCATCACCTCCCTCGGCGAAAAAGATCTATACTATGCGGAGTGACTCGGACGTTGGAAGCGACACCTCCAACGCATGCTTTATGGTCCAAGGATGACCCCTTGAGGTAAATTCCGAATCCGATGATAAGGACATGTCATATGATGAGCTATCTACTTTTTGTCATCTATTGCTTGAGAAATATGACATGATTAGAAAAGAAAATAAAAATTTGAAAAAGAACATTGCTTGCATGCATATAGAACAGATTCATTTAGAAGTAACATTGCATGCTTGGAAAAAGATAACAAGATTTGAAAAAGAACATTGATTGCATGCATGTAGAAAATGATTCTTTTAGAAATAAACTTGCATGTTTAGAAAGGAAAATAAAGTTTTGAAAAATGAGAATGTTTTCTTATTTTCAAATTAAATGATTTATGTGAAGGGAACACTATTTTGAAGGATAAGATTGATTTGGTGGAAAAACAAAAGGAAATCGTTTTTCAAAAATAAATCTTTAAAAAAAAAATTTGTTGAAAAGAAAAGGATAATGTTTTTCAAAAGAAAAAGAAAATGATTCTTTATCTCACCATGCTTTACATGCCACAACTAATGAGATTAAGAATTTGAAAAATAAGATAGAAAATTTGAGCTCTAATTTGAGCACATGTGCATTCAATCATTCTAAGTTGGAATCTTTGTTTCAAAAGAAACAAGTTCCCCATGCTCATGCACATACACATCATGTTCATGCTTATGTTGCACATCACGATCATAATCACACTCATAAGCATCATGATAGGGTGTACACTTGTACACATTGTGGTCGCAAAGGCCATTTAGCAAAATATTGTTTTGATAAGAAGCATAACTTATATTTTGCTATGTCTAAAAGATTTTGGGTTCCTTATAATAAAGCTAACCCCAAAGGACCCAAGAAAATATGGGTACCAAAACCCCCACCTTTTGTTTGTGATGTAGGTGAGGGCTCTCACAAAACGTGAGAGGGATGGTACCTTGGTAGTGGATGCACTTGGACATGATGGATATACTTTTGGGTTGCATCGCTATCAAGGAGCTTTGGTGGATCAACCACCATGCTAGGAGCTTTGGAGTTGGTAACAATTTCTAAACTCCTATCTCATTTATGTACATGCTTGTTCATTCATAATATTCATAGCATGTTCATATTTTAAGATATTTTTGGTGTTTCATGTGGTATATACTAGTTTAAGTGTAGTTTTTATCAAACTTGTATTATACATGTACAAATAGTGAACTACAATTGACTCATATATATTTGAACTTCATGCTCATTTGTGTCCACTATATGCATGTGTATAGGCTAGTTTTGATGATTCGGTCATTTATACTTGTTATGCCTATCTTTGATTTTACTTCATGTATATGTGTTTTAATTCAAATCTAATAATATACATGTATACCCGTGAGTCTCTAGCTTTCATGCAAATATTTGATAGACTCTTTTACAACTTTGGGATATGTATGTGTATTGTTAGATTTGTATAATTCATACATATACCATGAAGATTGTAGTTTTTAATAAAAATTTTTGTGTTGATTTGATAACAATGATTTCTATGTGATTTGAGCTTGAATGACTACTTTCATGAAAATGCTATTTACATAACATTTGAACACTCATCTTTTATTCAAAAATATATTTATGAGCTTTATGGACTATGAGTGCTTGGATTTTTTATGTACTTAGTCTCATTCATGAAAAACATATGATTTGACATATTTGAAGGATCTTTAACTAGTTTTCAAAAAAATTTATACTAGTTATGTATTCTTCAAGTAGTTTTTGAGATTGTCACATGATTCAATTTTTCTTAAAATTTAATGCTTCATGATTTGAATATTAGTTTATTTAGTTTTTTGTCAACACTAGGATTTATACTTGAACATATCATGGGCCTCAAAAAGATCTATTAGTAAGTGTGCTTAAATGCTTATTTGAACCCTTGAAATGTACTTGTATTGCTTAGTTTTGATGATTCATACATATTTAAACTTATGTTCACCTTTTGGATTTGATTTATGATCATGTGCCTTTTATTTCATGTATATGTGTATTTTGCCAAACCTTAAAATATACATGTATAACTCTTGAGTCTTTTGCCTTCAATGCAAATCCATTCATATAGACTCACTTGAGTTTAAGAGATATGTATGTATATTTCATGTATTGTCAAAACATACATATATCTTGACATATAGATTTTGTTTTCAATGATTTAATAAAAAATGTGAGATGATTTTGATGTTTATGATTTTCTAAGGAATATTGTACCTTATTGCCATTTTCATGATGCCATGTTTCACATAACATTAGTACACTCACTTCTTTTGAAACTATTTGGACTTTATAGATTAGAGTGTTTGAGTGTTTTGTATTTCATTGCTATTTCATGAAAATCCTTAGATTTATTCCTTGATAGAAGGATTTCGTACTAGTTGATAAACACTCTCATGTAACTAGTTCGAATTCTTCATGTGTTGTTAATGCTAAGCTTAATTCAAATCTTATTTTTCAAGCTTATGCATTAGATTTTAAAATGGTATCAATATTTTTTATTTGATATCAAAGAGAAAATTCAAAATTTGTTTTGATAAAATAGAATTAATGATTTTGTTTTGATGAGAAAAATTCAAAATTTTTGATTTGTATTGCCCCTCCTTGACTTCTTTTTATTTTGACATAAAGGGGAGAAAATTTGTTGATTGATTTTACTTTGAACCCTTTGTTGATGATTGACAAAAAGGGGGAGAAGTATTTGTGTTTGTGTTTTGATATATATGCATGATTTCCTTGCTTAAGGGGGAGAAGTATTTGTCCTTCTTACTTAAGGGGAATTAAGATTTGTATTTATGCATATGTGTTTTGATTTATGCAAATAGGAGTAGATTTCTTGTTGCATCTCCATATTTGCATCCATATTCATGTGCTTCATGATCATATTTATTATTTATTTTGTATGCATGCGTTAAGGGGAGCTTCTTTGAAGCTTTACTTTAATCCATGCATATATAACGTCATGAGTTTTGTCATCATCTAAAAGGGGGAGATTGTTGGCCCAAGGCCTATCACCCTAGTTTTGATGATGATCAACTCATGAAGTTATGATTACTAATGATCTTGTGTTTAATTAGTGACAGATTCCTTATCAAGATCTTAGTAGGTGTGGAGCTTCAACAAAGGATTTAAAGTCAAGTTGGAAGCTAGCACCGGTTGATTCACGAGCCTATGCATCAAGATCACATTTAGAGATGAGCTCGGTGGATTGCATGTGGACCAAGTCAAGAAGATGAGAAGACTTCAAGGGAAGACTTCAAGATCAAGACTTGTGTCTAGGTATAAGATTTTATTTTTGTTTTTTAGATAAAATGTAAAGGATAGAATAGTGGTGGAATGCTCAAGTCTATATCACACACACACTCTTGATAGAACTCTTGATAGAATGATTTTCATAAAAGATTTTCCTAGTTAAGAAAAGATTTTTATTTTGTGATAAAATACATTTTGTTTTTGGTATTCATGTATACTTATCTTATATCCAAAACCAAGTTTAGTGCTTTATGTCAAAAACTAGATATTTCATCTTGATTGTGTGGTGGATCATATCCATACACACTTTGCTTTATAAGTTCAAAATATCTTGTTTTTGTATTTTGTGAAGTTATGGAAAAACAAGTTTTAGAAAAACATATTTTTAGAAAAGCAGTTTTTATTTTGATTGAAACTATTTTTCTGGATTTACTGTGAATTTCTGGGATTTTATTAAGCCAAAAGACCAATCCTTAATCCCTATTTTCTGGTTCTGCCAGTTCTGATTTTTCAGAACTGACAGAGGCCGGTCGACCGGGTCGGTCGACCGGACGTGCACGACGTGCACGCCAGTGTGCACTGGAGAACGGTCGACCGGGCCGGTCGACCGCTTCAGAGAGCTTTGCTCTCGGGAAACATCGGTCGACCGGGCCGGTCGACCGACAGAGAGTTTACTCTCTTCTCCAGTTGCTCGGTCGACCGGGCCGGTCGACGGAGGCTGCAACGGTCGGATTTTTGACCGTTGCCGTCGACCGGACCGGTCGACCGGTAGCTCTGACAGAGCCAACGGTCAGATTTTTCTGGCCTCTATAAAAGGGGGTTTTGTCATTGTTTTGAGCCAAGATTTTAGGAGAGCTTTTGTCCAGTTATTTTCATTCTTTTAGCAGAGTTTTCTCCACAAAATAGAGTGCCAATATTTCCTATCAAAAGGGATTTTATCAAGAGAGTGTTTATTGTGATTTCTTGAGTTTTTTCCATCAAAGTTCTTTCCTTGATTTCTCACACTACACTTGAGCATCCATTGAGCTATTCATCCTATAGGTGTTGTAGTGAGAGTTTTTGTAGGTGATCAAGTGTTTAGATCACCAAGATTTCATCTTGTACTTTGAGGAGACGGGCAAGTGTGCTCGTGTTGTTTAGGGTTCGGGTGCGAACTCTTGTAGCTTGAGGTGCGGCCTCGACGAGCCGGTGGGCTTGTGGTGTGTAAGGGACTTGGGAGTCCGAGGGCTTGTAGGTGTTGCGGCACCAAGGAGAGATCCGGTTGGATCGTGCATAGTGGAAATCCTTCGTGTGTCGAAGGCGGGGATGTAGAGCAAGTGTGCTCGAACCTCGAAACAAACCCTTTGTGTTTGCGATTGCTCACTCTTGCTCTCTTTCTCTTTTTGTCTCTATTTTATATCTTGCATTCAATTTATTGTGATCATCTTATATATGCATGATATATTCCCTTGTGCTCATAATTGATATACATACTTGCTTGGGATTGTTGTTAACACTAGTATTCAACCAAGAGAGCCAACGCGGCACCTCAACCCATTCAAGGGGAATCTAGAGGAGCTTGTCCAGAGCCTCGCAAGGGGAATTCGGCAACACTCTTGTGTTATACATAAGTGTTTAATTAAAAGAAGTTTAATTTGGTCAACTTAGTTTTAATTCCGCATTATTTGTTCATAAGTGACCATTAGATTAGCCATCACCTATTCACCCCCTCTCTAGGTGATCTTACAATTATTTATGCATCTAACATTGTCTTTGAGAATGTTACATTGTACGCTTGTATTTGCATCTTACTACTACAACCAAACCAACCCCCTGTACTTTAATCGGGATGGGATTTCTCTCACTCGGAGACAGCAATAAGGGTTCACCTACATACATCCATGTCACTTGCAATGTGGGATTTCCCCACTCGGAGTGCCACAAGGATTTTGCCTCCCAGAGTTCCGGCTCTGCGGCTCCGTTGATTGGGTTTCCCCCACTCGGAATCACATGCAATCCCGACTCTGCAACCGGGATTTCCCCCTCTTGGAGGCCCAACTCCACAGCTGGATTTCCCCTACTCGGAGGATAAAACTTATAGGTACCGTTGATGGGACTACCCCACTCGGGAGAACAACAAACATACCAAACCATCCACGCGCCAAGTCAAATATCTTGAGTCAAAGACAAGCACTCCGGGGAGATGTAGTCAATTCCAAACTAAACAAATGGTAAAATAAAACAGGCAAAATTCATACAAATATTTTCATGCCAAATACAAATATTTATTCCAAATCTTTCCATTTTGATTAAATTACTTGATTACATCTAACAAGAGCAACACAAAATTGTGTCACATTCTTATGCGAACAATTTTGTAAAGAAATACAGGTGATCTAGCTCCTATCATACGCGCCCCAAGGGTTACCTCAAAGGACACCTCTCGGGAACGAACGTCTATGACAGCATCAAGTCATAATAACCCCAGGATTTGAAAAGACACCCATCAAAGATTTTGTGCAATCCAATTCACGCCATCTGTCATCCAACCATGTAACCTTTAGTCGTACTTTCAAGGATTCGTAATAATGAATCAAATCCTCATTTGCATAGACCTCCAGAATAGCTCAGAAATACTTTAAAACTCCTATCAACTTCGCTCTTTTAATTCCTCTCCTACGACTCCTGCAATTGAAAGAGCAAGGCATCTGTAGTGGTCAGATTTTGACCCTCGTCAAGATCGTGACATGTGTCTCACCGCATCAAAAGCATATCAAGCGAACAACAAACTCAATATATCAATTGGGCAATTGCAGGTCCAAGGAGAAAGCCTTGGATCTTGCCCCGAGTCCCTCTCGGACATCCGCAACTGTCAAATCCCTCTCCAACCACATCTATCTGAGGTCATTCACCTGGATATTCAACTCAGACGAAATCATCCCATTAGTCAGAAGCTTGATTCCACAGCAAAGGCGTTCCACGTAGACTCCCGCCTCCACGTTGGATACAGTTCAACAGCAAAATTCTCCGATTCATGAAGTCAGTTGCGCCGTCAGATTATCCACACGTTTTAAATGTTTCAGCGCCCCTATTTCAATAGGGCAGTAATGAATAATGGCAGATATTTCTACACATCAATTCCAATAATTAGGCGTTATTATTGAACAGTTATGAAAAAATCGCAACATGCAAATCATGCAGTTAAGAAGATTCAAAATATCCGCGTCCCCGATCACAACACTATTTATGCTTGGACATCCATCAAGAAAAGAAGACACCTGAGAAGTTATAAACACAAAAAAAACATCCCATAAAATTCATTGTAACCTTGAGATCATAGTGAATTCTCTCCCTCCCTTATGATTTTTTTCAATTTGAGTTTCCACGTAAAAATCCTCGTTCGTCTGTATACCATGCTGAATTCTTCAATTATCATAAGAAAACTGAGAGACTCATTCGCTTGTGGTGTAAGATCGACTGTCCGATCAATTGTGACAGCAATGGCATAATCATGCAAGATGCGAACTTTGGTTCCAAGCTCATCCAGTCCCGCCGCTTGTGAAGTTGTGGGATCTTTTTGTTTATACTCTGTGAAAGCTGAAATTCAAGGCCATTGAAGTGAGTGAGTAAACATAAACGCTGATGAGGTCTATTTACACAAATTCCTGCACCTTATAAAGAAAATGTAACAAAGCAAAGAAGCATTTATCCAATTTACATAAAGGAGTTCCGGTGAATTAGTTTTAACAATCTCTGGGGATGTGAGGCTGGCCGTTCCATTGCTGGGGCATCAACTTTAACAACCACATTAGAGCGAGACATCTGTGGGTTGCCCAGATGAAGAACACGCAGGGGGAATCAACTCCACAAAATTGCAGCAAAACCAGAAACATACAAGACTCAGTTCATTTTTCAAATTAATGGGTGGACCTGAAATTTGACATGGCTGCAACTGTTGACTAATGCTGAGGTAGTACGGGCTTCTTCTCAATGGCATCATAATGTAAGACAAAATTTTCCTGCAATCAACCAGCAAAGAACATTATTAGGCAACTTGAGACGTTCATAGAAATATTTAATTGGGGGATGTATAGAGCGATTTTTTAACCTTTTTAACCGTTTCCCATGTGTTGGGTCAAAACATAGGTATACCCCTCTCTCGTATTGTTGCGTCTTGACAAGAGGCTCAAAGTTTGGAATTCTCGAAAACCATAACTGGCCTTCTTTGTGGTAAAACCAATGTCGGTTGTATCTGTAAATCATTTTAATCAGACAGTCATCAGCAGAGGAGCAATGGATACAACTCATCCAAGGCAGAGGTATAGTCAACACATCTATCTAAAGTTAAAAAGCTTTTTTGAGGAAAATCAAAAGTTAGAAATTGTCCGCAGCAAATCATTAAAACGATTGTACGGGAACCAAAGAGTTTTTAAAAAACAAAAAAAGATCTATAATGAAACTACTTCAAAAGCCACCCCTCTTCTTTACCAACATGTGGTACCAATCAAGTCAATATGACTGGTGAACAACCTAAAAATGAATTTTAAACAATGGAATATGCCACAGGGTTTACGTAAGGAGTATTAGATGCCGTTCAAGACTAATAACATCTGTGGCCTTTTCTTCAAGACTCTTTCGTTCTAACAGAAAGTTGGAGGATATGCTCCAGGGTTGTTGCATGAGCTTTAACTGCATACAGTAGTAGGTAGTTTTTCCTACTTGCCAACTTCTGTGCTATGTTTTATGGCAAGCCCCTCACTTGTCCATAAACAACAACAACAACTAAGCCATTTGTCCCAAGTATTTGGGGTAGGCTACATGAACCAAAAGAGAATTACACCGGATCAAGCACATGGGATCAGCTTTCTCCACTCATTCCTATCGAGCAATATGTTCACTAAGACCTTTAGCCTCTATATCTTGTCGCATTACCTCCATCCATGTTTTCATCAGTCTCCCTTGCACTCTTTTAACTTGCCCTAATTTGATACGCTCTGCTCGTCGGACTGGCGCATCTGTAGGTCTACGTCGCACATGGTCAAACCATCGTAGGCGGTTTTTTCTCATCTTCTCTGCTATAGAGGCTACGCCTATCTTAGTACGAATATCCTCATTTCTCACCTTATCTCTCCTCGTGTTACCACACACCAACGAAGCATGCACATCTCTGCTACACTCATCTTCTGGGCATGGTATCTCTTTATAGCCCAACATTTTGTGACATAACAAAGCTGGCCTAATAGCAGTCCGATAAAACTTTCTCTTCAGCCATAACGAAATATTACGATCACATAAAGCTCTCGTTGCGTTCCTTCATTTCAATCAGTCGGCTTGGATCCTATGGTTGACATCACTATTGATCTCCTCATCCTTTTGGATAATAGAACCCAAGTATTTAAAATGATTGCTTATCGGTATTTCTTGATCATCTAGTGTCATAAAACTATAATCTCAGATTCCTTGTTTACTGAATTTACACTCCATATACTTTGTTTTGGTCCTACTTAATTTAAAACCTCAAGATTCTAGAGCTTACCTCCATAACTCTAATTTTGCATTTACCCAACTCTCGTTTCATCGACTAAGGACAATATCATCAGCAAATAGCAAACACCACAATATCTCATCTTGAATAGCCCTAGTAAGCTCATCCATCACTATGGCAAATAAGAATGGATTCAATGTAGATCCTTAATGCAATCCAATTGTGATAGAAAAATCACTTGCTACGCCTGCACAAGTTCTAACATTTGCCACTACTCCATCGTACATGTCCCTGGTTATGTCACTATATTTAATGGGGACTCCCTTTTTCATCAATGTCCACCATAATACCTCTCTTGGCACCTTATCATAAGCTTTTTCTAAATCAATAAAGACCATATGCAAATTTCTCTTCCTCTCTCGAAATCGCTTTATAAGTTGACGAAGCAAATGAATAGCCTCTGTCGTCGATCGCCCCGACATGAACCCAATCTGGTTCTCTGATATTTTAACATTCTGCCTTAACGTGTGTTCAATTATCCTTTCCTAAAGCTTCATGCTATGACACGAGTTTTATTCCACGATAGTTTGAACAACTCTGGATATCACCCTTGTTCTTATAGAGAAGTACTAGGGTACTCTTCCTCCACTCATTTGACATCTTTTTAGTTAGCTAAATCTTTTTAAAGAGGTTTGTCAGCCATCTCACGCGCACCTCTTCTAAGCAGCTCCATATCTCAATAAGAATTTCATCCAGGCCAACAACTTTCCTTAACTTCATCCTCTTCAAGGCCTCTTTAACTTCAAATTCGCTAATTCTGCGCATATAATTACTGTTCATATCTTGGCACTGAATGGTAAGGTAATCCAAATCTTGGGTAGAACTACCATTGAACAATTTATCAAAATACTCTCTCCATCTTTCTTTGATTTCTTCATCACGAACTAAAACCTTCTGATCCTCATCTTTGACACACCTCACAGTACCTAAGTTTTTAGTCTTTCTCTCCCTTATTCGAGCAAGTCTATATATATCCTTTTCAATCTCTTTGGTGTCTAACTTCTCATACACTTTTTTGTACACTTTAGCTCTTGCATTCTGTACAGCTTTCTTAGCCTCCTTCTTGGCTTATAGCTTATACCTCTCAAAACTCACTCAGCTTTTACCTCTTCATTCCACCATGATGTATCCTTACATGGTGGAACACCACCCCGTGACTCACCAAGTACATCTTTAGCTACTCTTTTAATGCAGCTAGCAATTTTATTCCATATAGTATTGGGATCATCTTGGGCTTTCCAACCTGCTTCATGTATTACTCGATCTACAAAAACTCCTTGGTTACTTTCTTTTAGCCACCACCACTTAATCTTAGGATCTAACTTACGTTTAATCTTTCTAAATCTCCTTCTAATCCGGATATCTAAAATTAAGAGTCTATGTTGGGCTACTATATTCTCACCCGGTACTACCTTACAATCCATACAACCTCTATCTACTTTCCTAGTTAAAAAGAAATCTATTTGGCTCGCACTTGATTCACTTCTAAAAGTGATCAAGTGAGACTCTCTTCCTAAACTAAGTATTCGCTAAGATCAAATCATAGGACAAAGTAAAATCTAGAATTGAGTTAACTGATTCATTTCTTTCCCAAAACCAAATACTCTATGTACACCATCAAACCCATAACGACTAGTTCTTACATGCTCATTGAGGTCACCGCCTATGAAAACTTTTCTCTAATAGGTATGCCTTGCACTATCTCATCTAAATCCTCCCAAAATTGACGCTTACTAGACTCATCAGGTCCTACTTGTGGTGCATAGACACTAATAACATTAAAAATCTCCCTACCTAAAATAAGTTTAACTAGTAAAATCCTATCACCCTTTGTAACCTCTACTACATTCTCAAGCAATTGTTTAGCTATGATCACACCCACCCCATTACGATTTCTATCACTACTGGTATATCAAAGTATACCAAAGTTTATAACTCCAAGGTTCTATAATTCTAACTTTTTCACCTACCCCAAGTTTATAACCCTAAGTTTATAACCATCACTTGTCCATAAAGATAAAATAATTTGTCATATCCCCTGTAGAACCATCTCACTCCATGGTAGCACTCCAGAGTCAACTCCACTTTGAAAGAGAAACTCCAAGGTGATGATCTCGTGCACATGGACACGATCTATCCATTTTGAAAGGGAAAGGCTTAAATGACTATTAACATACACAAGATGTTTATCAGCATGCATATGCACACACAATTTGGCTTTGTGTAAGCGTGTGCAAGCGCGCACAACCTAGTTTATCAGCATGCATACGTCCAATTTGGCGCGCGCGTGAGAGAGAGAGAGAGAGAGAGAGAGAGAGAGAGAGAGAGAGAGAGAGAGAGAGAGATTACAGTTCATGAGCAGCGTACAGTTGAGCCTCGTCCCTCGGCATGCTGCATCAAAAAAAGCAAAAATCTGACTCAGGAAAAGGAATGCATAGTGCAGCAATAACAGCATATCTCCACTAAAAGAAACAGAAACCTGTAAAAAATGTAAAACAGGGTTGATAGCTGGAATCTCACAAAATGCCCTTGCTGCAATTCACAGCAGCAGATTTTTTGTTAGTATAACCAAACCAAGAGAATCAGAAAATTTAAAAGATCTTACAAGATTGGTCAAACTCACTTGCAGTGGGGGTGGCTGCTTGGCATAATAACAGGACGGAATGGAATACTCAGGCTCTCCTTTCGCAGGCTCATCAGACCAAGGCGAAGCAAATGTCTTATAAAGATTGTCTGTTGAATTTAAGTTCAATCCTAGTGTTGTTAAGTCTATCCCCAATGCAAGAGATGTCAAATCTGGATCATTCATTCTTATAACACTTAACAAACCCAGCAAACCAAACCGATCAGGAGCTGGTTGTGATGCCTGCAATGACTTCAAACTCTGATCCTTATATGATTGACTAACAGGAGACATCTGTTGAAGGCGAAATTGTGACTGATTCTGTGGATGTTGATATTGCTGAATAAGCTGCTCATATGCACCCATACCAGAGGCTGGATTTGGAGAGTTTAATGGTCTCAAGCCGATGCTAGGGTGCCCACTATTTTGAATCTAAAATAAGACAAATGTGAAATCTTTCTATCAAGGTTATGTAAGAGACAGTAAATACCCCATTATGAAAATTTCTAGAGTGCCAAATGGTTAAGAGAGTAAAATACCTGAGAGTGATAGGTCCCATGTGAAGATTGAAAGAGATCGGAGCCATGTAGATGGATAAGATCTTGATTACTTCCAGGCGTGAAGGCAACCCCGGCGCTACTGACGGAGGTACCATGTTGCTGTTGTTGACGAGCAGATGGGTAAGTCCCACCCAAGCTGAATCCAGCAGATCTACCCATCTATGGTATAATGCAAAACCTCAAATCTTTTAGTCAAAATAGTTGGAGTAATATTAATTGAACCATATTAAATTATTGCATCGTAGCTTAAACTCACAGGGAAGTGCTGTGACTGCATCATAGAAACATTATCATGAAGTTGTTCCTTTTGATGCAAATCCATGGGAAAATCTGAACTACCACCTACACAAATAATTCAATAAGAAATAAAAGAAGGCACCACATTTGAAGTTGCGGATCATAGTCATTCACATAACAAAGATGTGAAAGGTTTGTGTAGAATAATCAATCTATAAGACCCAGTAAAAACAGAAATATTACGGGTTCATCATTATATACACCAAAGAATACTGTTTACTATTCTAAAAGGCTTAGCCGCTTGAGTCTGGCCTGAGCTTTGACGGAGTTGCAGGACCCTTCCGAGCAAACTTTTGGGACGTTCAAATCCATTTTAAGTGGATGCTATGGACAAGATGAAGTCCCAAAAGATCTAGAAGTGTACTAGTTTATGGTTTATCTCGACTTCAGAAATGTCTAAGAAGATCTAAATCATTCATCACTTTCTTCCACTTTCAAGAATTTTCAATCTTTATGGATGTTATTGTTTTCACTTGTTATTACTATTCTGCCCTTTTAAGTTATCAGCCAAGGAAACTACCAACATTATAACTCTATATACCAGCTTGACACGGTGTACATAGCATGGCCACTTTTTATAAATTCATTCTTTTAAAAAAAATACCAAACTGAAAATATATCACAAAAAGGTTGTATTCCTTACAGTGCATTGTTTTTTTGACACCAAGGCCTTGAATAAATTCAGAAAGCTTGTTTCTCCATACATACATTGATGGCAAGATCTTCGCAAAATGAAATGAACTTCAGTATGTGGTGTGATAGACACAGATACCACTTGTACTTCTCGATAAGTATAAATTGAATATATATTTTATGGCCATAGCATACTTCCAGACATCAAGAGTATACATAAATTCTCATCAATGTATTCAACATATGGCATCGGGAAATTTGCACTGCTCAATACATTCTTATCAATGTATTCAATATATGGCATCGCGACTTTGGAAATTTGCATTGCTCATGCATGATAGATGTGTTGTATCAAAGATATAACAGAACACTATCCTTGTTGATCTAGTATGTACAAGATTTAAAAGACAAGTAGAAACATATCTAACAAAACTAGAGATTGATGTAGAACGGAGATGGGAGGGGAGGAAGAGGGAAAGAAATTTAGGTTTTAGGAAGATAAGATTAGTTTTGGCTTCAAACCAAGGAGATCGCTCTCTCACTCAGCACATCACCATGCAAAGATTTAACATAAAACAATATTTACAATACAAAAGTTTTAATTCTCAAAATAATTAAACTACTCAAACAATTGCCAATCTTGGCCTAACAAATAAAAGAGCCTACTGATTCCCATCAATTCTCTCCGACTTCGAAAAATTAGCCACTGATGAATGGTGGCGGCATGGATGATGAAATCAAATCGGAAAGAACTGCACAAACTCCTCAGTGATGGGTCACATGAGTGGTGGAGGCTGCAACAGACAAACTGAAAACCGTTGTGGCTCCGTGAAAGTGTGATAACGAGTCAGGTTCTCGACGCTAAACACAGGGCTGATTCCAAGATCACGAGAAATATTGAGCTCGTAGGCGCTGGTACTAAACCTTCTCAAAATATTGTATGGACCCATACGTTGAGTATGGAGCTTTTTCAAAGTTCCCAGTGGGAACCTCTCGAGTGCACTCTATTCAGCACCTCATCACTTATTGCGAGTCCCACAACCGCTTGTGAGACTCTACAGTAAACTGATAGTTAATGATTATCATTTGCCTTATATTATGATGTAACTCATGCAAATGTGGTGCAGATGGCTCAACTACGACAATGAATGGGAGACCTAGGAGAAGAGGGAAAAGATTGAGGGAATTCCTAGACCTGTAGCAGGCCCATCAATAGGAGACTCAGGAGAAAAGTGGGATCTAATCACTAAGTAACATGATGCCTTATTGTTCTTCTCGGTGACTGTTCCCTCTTTATTATTCCCTACATTCGACTTGGATTTAACAGGTTTCATCACTATATTCTTTTCTTTAAATTTAAATTCATAAGTACTCCTAGTAGACCGGTTACATCAAAGTCATACAACCAAGGCCTCCCAACAGAATGTGTGTAGCCTCCATGTCTAAGACATCACACCAAACACAATTCTAGACATGTAGATATGAACCTGACAACGCTGGTAATAGGTTAAGCAGTTTTATCAACCCAATTCACGTTGTATGGGTGGGGATGTGGTTCAGCCTTGACACCCATCTTCTCAAGAGCTGTCTTGACAATGATGTTCGCACAACTACCCCCATCTATCATCAATTTATAGTTCTTCCCTTCATGTGTGATATAGGTGTAGAACATATTAGACCTAGCCGGTCTTCATCTCTAACAGCTGTATGTAAATACCTAACTACACCTAATTCAATGCTAGAAATGCTAACATCACCACCAGAATCAGTCGCGCTACTAGTGGGTTCATAGGCTACTGTTCCGATCTCCTTATAGGCTTCCCTAACTAGAAGGTTACTAGAGGGATACTGTGCAACAACGTGACCATACCCTTGACACTTAAAACACTGACTAACCTTGGCGTTCCTAGAAGACTCAACTATCACAGACTTGCCCTTAGGGTCTCTAGTGGTGTGATTGTTTGGGTTAGGTTGTTCCCCGACTTTAAGAATGACCCTATGAGAAGAAAAGCTGACTGGCTTGCTCAAGGATTTCTATCTCGTGGGAGTGAATAAACATATGAATGTCTGACCTCAACCCAGAACGGTACCGAGATATAGCTTGGTAGGAGTCTTTTTGCACCTCACAGCATAGGGTTAGGTCGTCAAATTTCGATAGTATAGTCCTGAACTGACCTGCTACACTGGCGAAGGCTGCGCAGTTTATCTAAGAGGCGATGCTTATAAGAATCGGGAAGATATTTCTCCTTAAGCTTCTATTTTATTTCCTCCCAAGTTCTATGAAAGTTCCATGCCTCGTGTACTCTCTTTCTATCGAGATTGAATAAATCCTGACCAACCTTGTAAATCTCATCCTAGCAAACTGAACCCTACTTTCCTCTGTGAACCTATACCAATCAAAGTAATAATCCAAGTCTGCAATCAAATCACTAGAAATATTTGGGTCAAGGATATCATCAAATGTAGGAGTATCTATCTTAATTCTAGGAATTATACCATCTTCATTAATCCTAAGTTTGCTAGTGCTCTCATTCCTTCTACTATCATTGTGATTCTCCCTGCGGATTTCATGATTCTCTAAATTTCCTCATTAGATTTACTTTCCAACCCGTCTACTCTAAGCTTTAGGTCCTGAAACTCTTAAAGAATTAGGTCTAATTTGGCCTCCATGTCTAGGTGAACAGGGAATAAGTTTTACCACTACGAAGGGGCATGCACTACTTAAGACTGCAAATGCGATACAGGCAATCACACGGATGCAAAAAGTCACCTAAGTGTCACTAGATGCATGCACTATATGATCAAATGAAAAAAAATTCTAACAGTTCCTAAGATGAATATGCAGAAAATGAATCCTAAAACTGAATATGTGAATAGGCACTAGTATAGACAAATAGCAGCAACTACAACTAACAATCACCACAAATACACAAGAGATATGCAAAATATCATAATAGTGAGGTGAGTTTAGAATGTACCCAAAGGCGCTTGAAAAAGCACCAATACCGAGTAGTGATTCCAAACAGAGTTGTGTAGAGGTCAAATTTATTTCCCAAAAGCTGTGAAATTCTCTCAGTATCTCCGGAACTCAGCTGCAGATCCAACGCTTCAGACGAAACTCGAATCAGACTCCAAACGGGCCTGAAATGGACTCTGAAACGTTGATATGCTGTTGCAGGAACAATGCAGCTCAGAAATGAGCCGTGACGTCAGTACGGCTCAGTTAACGTCAATGGCGGCTTGGCGTCTTGGACTTCGGCTCGGTTCGACTGAGCGTCATCTCTGGTCGGCTTGACCTCGCGCTGATGTCTTGGGCCGGCTCGGGTTGACTCTAAGCTGGGCCTACTGCTGGGCTGGGCCGACTCAGGTTATTGTGCAGATGGGCTGGGTTGTTGGGCTCTGATGTTGTTACATATGGTGGAGCAGGTTGGGGTCGGGTTGGTTGGATCTGACCCGATTGGACCCGATAGCTTGAATTTATTGGTTATCGAATCAGATCCAACCTGAATTGTATCGGATCTCGACCAACAGGGTTGGACCCATAAGATCTGATCGCAATGATTGATCTCGCCAGCGAGAGAGCGACAGCGAGGCAACGATGGAGGTCGGGCGCTGGCGAGGAGGTTCTACGGCGGCGAGGCAACGATGAAGACGAGGGCGGCGACAAGGTTGTCCTACAGAGACGGTGAAACCACGATGATGGGAAGTAATTTGGGTGTGAAGGGGGGAAGATAAAGACAGGCGATGATGGCGAGGGCAAAACGGCGACGACGACAGCAGGAGAGGACAACGAGGTTGTGTCCGCAATGAACGATGAGCGGCGTGGTAGCGCTGGATCTGCAAGGAGGATGAGGTGGAGTTGATGAGGTGGCAAGCTCAGGACATCGGCAAAGTAGTCAATAGCGACATACGATGTCGATGAAGTAGTAGGAAGGGGCAGTGGGACTTGAAGAGGCGGCAGGGTGGCTGGCCACGTGGGGAAGATGAACAAGAGGATGAATAGGAGGATTTTTCAATTTCTTTTTTTATTTCCTTTTCTTTTCCTTCTTTTCTTTTCTTTTTTACTTTTCTTTTTTTAAAATCCGAGGAAGGATTTCAATTTTTTTGAAAACTAAAAAAGCGAAAAAGTAATCAGAGATAGATCTAGGGTTTTGGAAATTTGTGGCATAGGCTAGGATTTTTTTAGAAAGAAAATATTAGGATTTTAGCTCTGATACCAAACTCATGTAGAACGGAGATGGGAGGAGAGCAAGAGGGAAAGAAATTAAGGTTTTAGTAAGTTAAGATTAGTTTTGGCTTCAACGTTAACTCGTTAAGGAGATCGCCCTCTCACTTAGCACATCTCCATGCAGAGATTTAACACAATGCAAAAGTTATAATTTTCAAAATTAACTGAACTGCACAAACAACTGCTAGTCTTGGCCTTATATAGGTCTCATACAAAAGATAACTCCCATCAAAACTAATATGAGAATAAACCAAAAAGGGAAATAAGCCTAACCTAAAATATAGGGAAAATAGCCTAACAAATAAAAGAGCCTACTGATTCCCATCAGCGATAAGACAGGGAAGTGAAGTGGAGCTTCTAGAGAGATTGAGACCACTATATCAGAATAAAGGGGAAAGAAAAGTTAAAGGATTTCATGCATGGAATATAAGTTCAATAGCCCCTTATTGGTTAATGTGCTTTCAGATTTGTTCATGTGCCTTTCCACTTTGAGCTTTAGCATGCTTGTAAAAGTTAACAAAGTATTGCATGCATGATGCACATGCAAAAATATTGAAGTAGTACCATGCTATTCCTAACTCCCTTCAGTTTTGTGCTTAATGTCTTGCACTACCACATGCCTCCAGCCAGAAAGTGGACTGCATTAGATAATCAACTCAAAACTTTGTTGAATGTCACGCTGGATATGAAATGCTCAAGGGTGGGTGATAGAATCATAGTAATTTAATACAATCCAATCGCTTAAGTAGTGTCAAATCCTCCTTCAAATAATTAACTATAAAACCAGCAGCCATGTTCTTTATATAGAATCTAAAAACCTTGCTCAAAGAGATAAAGGTTAGACAAGTAGGATACACAAAGACCTTTAGATCGTCGCAACACAGCATGCGCACACACGGACCCACATGCACGCACAACACATTGTGTGGACAGAGGGAGCAAAGTGTCAATGCAAAGGCTCAGGAACAAAGTCGCGGTGGGATCTTTTGAAAAATAAAGAAATAATGGAAAGCGAGAAATTAAAAAAAAAAACAAGAAATACGTGATTGCATATGACTAATAATTAACTAACTAAAAGTAAAATCTTTAAAGTAATAACAAAAAAATAATACAAGGAGAAAACAGAGAAAGCGTAAAAAACTCTTGAAGCGGGCGTAAGGTGCCCCTACAATGGCTATATGACTAAAGCACTCCTTTATTGCGCTTTTATTGCATGGTATATATTTGGAAGAGGATTTAACACTTTTTAATCCACTGTACTGCTTCAAGATTTGTCCATATTTCAAGTGCATTAAATGCACTAGCAAAGGAATGGGCATGAAACCAAAACACATGTGCAATGGTAAATGTTGTCTTCTTCCAGAGACAGACAAACACCATGAATTACAAGGTATACATTTGGAAGAGGATTTAACATTTTTTTCAGCTATTGCATTGCTTCAAGATTTGGGATATGCATAAAATATTGATTTTTTTTCAAAGTACATCCAGTGCACCATAAAACGAAGGAAAAGGCACAAATCCAAAAGCACATGTAATGGAAATGCTGTCTACTATCAAACCTAAACATACATTTGGGTAGGTAGAAACCCTCTTGGACTAATCCTAGAAGTAACCTAACTACCATTAAAGTGAGAAGCCAAGGGGAACTAAGATGGGTGATGAGGTAGAGGCCATTAACTAGTCCTCATATCCCTTTAGGTGATTTCTGGGTGTAGAGTGCCCTGAGGGAAAGGGCGCGAGCTCAGGTTACATCTTTTGAAATGCCACAAAGTCAATGCAGATGCATACACATACAATGAAGTAAAACTTTCTCAAGGGAGGAAAGGCTAGATAATAGGACAGAGAAAGCACCTTTAAATCCTGGCAGAGCAGGAAAATCTTCATTTTGAATGCTGAATTCTTGGCTTTGCTGGACAATCGAGCTTACTCCGACTCCTTGCTTTCGTAGAGAACCTGCAAATTAGAAGTTATGTTAACATATGATAGCATGACAAAGCATGAGACAAGAATTCTTGACTTCTTTATTTACCTAGTTGGCCTTGTGGCCCCCCAGCAGAACTTGGCCGCCCGCTTAATTGCGGAAAATCATTTATGTCGAAAGGAGAATTGTCATTGGAATTAACATCATTTAGCATCCCCATAGAACCTAATGCACTATTTCCTGCTTGTATTTGATTCTGAGATAAAGGCCCTCCAGATGTAGGATAAGAATTTCCAAGCATGCCAAGCATTTGTGGTGCTGCTAGTTCATATAAACCTCAGTTAGCAGCAATTGCATGCTTCATGTGCAATTATGACGAATTAACCTATCTGACGGAAAGCACTATTATAAAAACTCAAAAAGTCAAAAGTTCATCTTATCCATGACATGATATAGACTATAAAGGTATATATCTGGGTGATGTAAAAAGGTAATACAAAAAAAGAAACATGCAACTGTTAAACTTTATAAAATCATTATAGATCCCAAACACCTTTTGTTGATATATGACTCATCCCCAGAGACTGGACTGGACATGTCCAAACAAAAAAGATGCATAAACTTTACGGTCTCGTTTGGCAAGTGGAGTTGGGAGTGAAGAATTAGGATTATTTTAGAGATTTATGGTAGAAGAATTGGCAACTCTTGTTGAGATGGTTGTTTGATTGGAATTAGATTCAGCTAGGGTTAGGGGGGGGGGGGACGCCCTGCACCCCCCCCCCCCAACACACACACAAAAAAGGGCTAAATTTCATAAATAACAGGATTGAGAGCTTTTATTCCACCCCACCCCCCCCCCCTGCCCCAAAAATATGTGCGATCTTTTCATATTTAGAGTTTCAAAAAAAGAAAAAAATCCTATGACTTAAAGTCTTAAAAATCTCTATTGGGAGTAGTTTCTAAAAGAGTTAAGAAATATGCTCCTATAATTTCTGCATGTTTCCGAGGGAAAAAAAAAAGAAAAGAACAGAAAACCAAATGAGGCATGATTAGTTTTCAAACAGAAATTCAAAATTCACTACACTCTTAAAAATCCTCTCATAACCAAATATGCTCTTAAAATTTCTCCTCGTGTGATATTTCATGAGTTTCCCAGAAAATAAAACTTTTATCCTAAATAACTCTAATAGTACTATAGTAGTGACTAAGAGTTTAAATAAATAGAAAAAACCGAATCATAAGCATCCAGTGATTAAGAGTGTTGAATTGTGCACATAGAAAGAGAGATTACAGCAAAGATATTGACGGTGTCAATTATTGATGAGTTTTAGAGTATGAAATCTCATCGAATAGTGTTTAAATAAGGTAATTTTTTATTAAATTTTTATTTTTCAATAAAATTGTTATCATTTTTACATGAATTTCATTTTTTTGAACAATTGTTTACAAAGCTACAGAAATCATTATCGTTTTATATTATCATTTCTCTTTCTTTTTTTTTCCCAATTTTATGCTCCCCCTCCATATAAATGATTCCTGGCTCTGTCCTGCGAGAGACTAGTTCCACCAAAAAGGAACTCTTGAGTTTTGGAGAATTTGATGAATTTCAAGGTGGTTCTGGAACTTGTTTTGGGCTAAATCCATTTTCATCATGACTTGCTAACTCTTACCATTTTTCGGTTGTTTGGCAAGCGTTGGACGGAATTAGCTCAATTCTTGAGCTAACTCCACTTGCCAAACAAAGGCCTACAGAGGTTTACATTTTGCATGTAATGAACTGCAACTGGTCAAAAGCACTACTTGTACATTATAACTCAAAGTCTGATGAACTTTGACAAATCCGTGGGAATGCTATGTTCACCAACCATTTGATATGTATTCATAACAAGCTCCACACCAATTTATTGTTTTAGTCGCTTTGTTTAGTTGAGATGTAAAGAATATGTGAATAAGTATGAGAAAAAAGTAACAGAACAGATAAAGAATAGAGATGGAAAGCAGGGCTCAGAACCAAGAAAAAAGAAATGAAATGGAAAGGAAAGGAGGAGATGTTCACTAATTGGAGGGAAAACTGCATTCTAGGCAACTTCCCGTGATTTGTCCTAGACCAATACTCCTTTTTATCTCTCTCTAGTTATATTATATGCAAACAATTCTTAAAACTTCAAAAGGAAACTGATTTCTTTCATATATGAATTGTTCAATGAACCTTCTCGACTCTGAGAAATTCTAGGAATGACCAAACAGATTGCAAGACCTGTTCCTCGCTTAAAGGCATAGAAATCTTATTTTGATGATTAAGTTTCATTTAGAACTATGTTATCCCTTTTCACTACTGGTTGGTAAATGTCATATGATTCAGCTTCCAGGCTTCATAATCGCCTTCTTTTATGAGACATATACGATTTCAATGTACCAATTCTATTATTATCACGTGTATCTAAAAGCAAAGCTCATGATACCTATTTAAATCCATTCAAATGTAATTTTAGATGTCACTGACTCAGTACAACTCATATAACAAGCATATTTCTTTTCATATTCTACGCAGTATTATTTAAGGGCACAACTAATTAATCAGCACAAAAAATAAAAGCTACCTGTGTAAAGTGCCACTGTGATTGCATGATAAGGAGAAGCTACCATTAGCTAGAGCAGAATACATGCCCATTAACAGAAGATACAGATGATACAGACATCGGGACATGTTAAACCAATAGTGACAGAATGCATAAATATTACTTAGACATGAAAATAGATTGTCTATTTTACGTGAATAAAACCAATGTTAAGAAAAAGACTGATAAAAAAAGTTATTTGCCTTAACATGCCTGTTTAAAATGACTTCATGGGGACATGATAAGGACAAGCTACCATTAGATAGAACAGGATACATGCCCATTAATAGAAGCTACAGATGATGCAGACATCAGGACATGTTAAACCAAAGTAACAGAAGGCATAGATATTACCTAGACATGAAAATAGAGAGCATATTTTACATGGAATAAGAAAAAGACTGATAGAGAGGGTTATAGGTCAAGTTAAAATGATAAAGATATTTAATAAGATATGTGAGTAATCCTGATAGCTTCCAGTGTCTAAAGAAAGATATGGAGATAAACAATTTGAGGTAGTAAAATTAAGTCATTGCAGACATCATGCGATCATGTCAATGATGTCATTCTGATGTCTATTGCAAACTGTAATAAAATCTTAATTCTAGTGGCATGAGATAGTGAGCAGCCGAAAATTGTTAAATGTTAAAGGATGTATGTTGAAAAGAACAATTTGTTTAGTCCATATAACATAACACTAACTTCTAAATCTTTTGACGTTGCGTTAGATATTTCTAAGGAGATTATGACCATCACCTTGTTGAAGCATGCCACTCATTAACCTGTTAGGTCCTTGTAAATTAAGACTCCCTGATCCACTATTAGTGGTCAAATTTACCCGTGATGCAAGGCCGGGTACAGATAGTCCTCCAGAACTAATACTTCTTCCAATGTTCCCTCCACCAACAATGTTCCCCATTGAATTTGTAATTCTAGGTCCTACATTTCCCAAAATTGGAGATGCTCCCAAACCAGGAACAGAGCTACGGTTGCCAGCGGTAACAGAGTTTGACGAAATTCCAGGTAATGAACCACCAACTCCATTCATGCTGCTACTAAAAGCAGGGTTTCCAACAACACTGATACCCCCTCTGTTCGTGATGCCAGAATGTCCATGTGAGCTTCCATGTGATATCTGTGACAAAATAAAAGATAAGAAAATCAGATTTTTTTAGCGGTTGACATTTCAAGAAAAAACATATTTCTCAGTTGATAGCAAATGTCATTGGCAAGTGTGAATACTTTGCAATATGAATACATTGAATAGTATAAATTGGGCTTTTGACTTGTGCCCCATAAAAATATCCCATCTTTTCGAGGACAATTTTTTAGGGCCGGCTCTTTGGTTATGCAAACTTAAATTGCATACGCAATACATTAGTTTTGCTGGCCTTCCAAGTTCCTTTCTAGTAAGCACAAATATGGAACATGAAAAAACACTAAAAATTGGCACAATGGAGCAAAAAAAACCAAAAACTCAGAACAATGTAATCAGGCTAGTAAATAAGATAAATTTCTCATGAAAAATTTAATAAAACAAAAAAAAATGCTAATTTGACCATTAATATTATGAATCAATGTTGATTGTGTTTCATCTTCTTCCAATAATCTTGAACACTAAAATTGAAGGGGATAAAAAAAGAACTTATAAAATCATGAACACACGATAGAGGAAGTATGCAAAGTGTTGTCAAACGTGCCAACTAGGTGTCTAAAACTAAAGAAAAATATTATAAAATAATTGAAACATTCAAGAAGTGTCTGATATTTGTCGGGGAGTGTCCAAGTATGGCAGCCCCTTTGTGGGCCCTAACGTCCTCAGACATGAATTTGTTAGAAACTCAGAAAGCTTAGACGATGTAAGCTTTGATCAATTGTTTCCTTGAAATCTTCTAAAGTGCAAGTACACTCTATAAACAATCCTACTTCCATGAACAAAGGCTCCCTATGGTCACATGGAGTAATATATGAAATGTGCATTTACAAACTTACAATTAGGGAAAAGGATTGGGTTTCAAGGTCAGAGCGTTTGTAGCACGCGAACCCACGACCCAGCTCCGATCTCCTCTCAAGAAGATGATATAATCCATAGGATTATAATAGATCCTCCGACATTTGACGGTATCCATGACCCGAAGATTTTTAGTGTCTGGATGACAGACCTAGATTACTACTTTGATTGGTATAGATTTATTGAGAAAAGTAGAATTTGGTTTGTTAGGATGAGACTTACAGGGTCAGCTAGAAGTTACTGGACCTCGGTAGAGAGTACACGAGGCGTGTGACTTCCATAGAGTCTTGGAAGAAAATGAAACAGAAACTTAAGGAGAAATACCTTCCTGATTCATATAAACATCGCCTCTTAGACAGTTGCACAACCTTCGTCAGGGTCGCAGGTCAGTTCAAGATTACACTAATGAATTTGACGACCTAACCCTATATTGTGAGATGCAAGAAGACTCGTACCAAGCTATATCTCAATACCGTTTTGGGTTGAGATCGAACATCCAGCGAGCTATGTTCGTTCACTCCCACAAGATAGAGACCCTTGAGCTCAAAACAAAGAAACCTGCCTCAGATTTTCTTCACAGTGTAAGATCATTCCTAAAACCAAGGAGCAGCCTAACCCAAACACTCACACCACTAGAGACCCTAAGGTCAAGTCTGTGATAGATGAGTCTTCTAGGAACACCAAGGATAGCTAGTGTTTTAAGTGTCAAGGCTATGGTCACATTGTTGCACAGTGTCCCTTTAAGAACTTTCCAGTTAGGAAAGTCTATGAGATCGAGACAGCAGTATATGAACCCACTGGTAGCGAGACTGATTCTGATGATGATACTAGGATTTCTAACATCCAATTGGGTGTCGTTAGAGATAACTAGCATCCCACTGGTAGATCGAGACACTAGTCTATTAACCCACTGATAGCGTGACTGGTTCTGAACACACACAACTGTCACAGCTGTTAGAGATGAGGACTGGCGTAAGTCTAGCTTGTTCCGCACCTATTTACATACATGGTTCAAAGTCGCGGACTCGACTGCCAACTCAGCGGGCACTGAGACGCATCGGTCGTGACATGTCGAATTGGTCTCGGGCGATACGTGCAAACCAATACATAGAAAGCTCAAAAAAATTCTGAAAAAATACAACAAATCTTTAAGAAAATGTAGACATCAATATGTACCATATGTCCAAAACATACCACCTAGCACATTAAACATAAAGAGAAAGCACAAATCAAGCATCGTAGGTAAAAACATATCAAAATACATGCATAAAATAGTAAATTCCACAAAATTCATTCATAAATACCTGCTAATGTATGCATTTTCACATTGAATAGCGATGAGACACAAAATCATCATCATAATTATTCCTGCAATAAGTAGAGAAACCGGTACTAGTATTCGTAGATCTCTCGAGTTGCTGGCCTGATGTCAAACCCAAACCCAACATATGACTTTCAAGACTCAGGTAACTCCGCGAGTAATTATCATATCCACTCGAATAATCATCGCTAGAATTTAGATCTTGTGTTATAATCATTTGGATTCGTCGACATACTCGTTGGCTTCCACCAACACCATAAGTCCCTCCATAAGCACCATTGTTGCCTCCATTATTGTCATCATCAGCATCATCGCTATCACTGTCATCACCGTCGTTGTCATCTTCACCATCATCACAACTAGAACTGGATAAAACCCTCACATCTTCACCATCATCATCATCTGCTTCCCTTATACCTTTACTTTTCTCACTACGACGAATACCTTAATTGAAGAGGAAGAACTTTGAAATGGCTTTTTCAATTTTTTTAACACTCTTCGATGAGAACATGCTTTTGATTGTTTTATGTTTCGGTAAGAACATATAAAAATCAATTCCTTTAAAAATTACTTAAATCAAACTATAAGTCTCAGTCTCTCATATCTATACTTAGAATCAAACTAAATTAAATCATATTTAATTAAATTTAAAAATCAAATCTATAAATTAAATTTAAAAAACAAGATCTATTTAAAAACCAGATTCATTAAATTAAAGCAATATCTAATTAAATTTAAAAACAAGATCTATTAAAACAGAGGGGGGAGTGAGACAGAGAAAAAGAGAGATCGGGAGAGAGAGAGAGAGAAAAAGAGATCGGGAGAGGGGGAGTGAGAGAGAGAGATATCAAGAGGGAGGAAGAAAAAAGAAACCAGGAGAGGGGGAGTGAGACAGAGAGAGAAAGATCGAGGGGGAGGGGGAGGGGAGGGGGTTCAGGAGAGGGGGAGTGAGTCAGAGAGAGAAAGAGAGATCGGGAGAGGGGGAGTGAGTCAGAGAGAGAAAGAGAGATCGGGAGAGGGGGGAGACACAAAGAGATAAAGAGATCGAGTGAGAGGGAGAGAGACAAAGAGAGAGATCAGGAGAGGGGGAGTGAGACAGAGAGAAAGAAAGCCCGGGAGAAAGGGAGAGAGGAAGACAGATCGGGAGAGGGGGAGTGAGACAGAGAGAAAGAAAGCTCGGGAGAGAGGAAGAAAGAAAGACAGATCAGGAGAGAAAGTAACCTGACGAAGAAGCGTCGACGATGGTGATCTTGTGGCGAGAGCTCGAGGGCGACAGTGAGGGCTCGAGGCGATCAAATCTGTGCCAAATCACGGGTTAACAGTGGCCTTGACCGACTCGAGGCCGACTCAGTCGAATCGGCCGAGTCAACCAGATTCGTATCGACTCGACTGATTTGACCTAGTCGAGGCTGAGTCGGCTCAGAGTCGGTCAAAAATTGAAGCCCAGGGTGACTCACATCTTGGTCTCGTCGCGGCCCGCCGAGTCGATGACGATTCGGTCGGGTCATCTCTGACTCGGCCGATATTTCAAACCTGTTAGGATTGACTTGAATACGTCATGAAGGTAGACGAAAATCTCAAAGATCAAAAACGGACAGGGATGCACAGTCTGTGCACATATTAGTCAACTAATGACATCTCAGTAGTCGACTAATGGAACAAATAGAGAGTGAGTACATCTCAGTCGACTGTATAGTCGATTAATGAGCATTATTAGTCAACTAATAATTTAGATTAGTCGACTAATGGCACTGCTGACAGTTTTCTTTTGTTGTTCTGATTGTTGTTTGAGTTCAACTCAAGTTTTCTTCTCTTCTGAGGCGGTGTTGTTCATATTGTTGGAGTTTGTGTAGGACTAGGATGATCCTATGATCTATAAATAACCCCTTGGGGTGGCCTTCAATGCATTTTTCAATAATTAAGAAAAAGAGAAATTTGTGAGAGAAGTTTTAGCCATAATGGTTCGGTGTTCTAGACGATCATCAAAAGACTTATAATTCTTCTTAGCGAGAGTTATGAGTGTTTCTCATTTTACTCCTCTAAAGTTTTAATAAAATTTCTCCCCTTCTCCCGTGGACGTGCACAGGATCTATTTGATCGGTGGAACAACGTTAAATTGTGTGTTAGCTTTCTTTACTTCGAAATATCTTATCTCCTCTTCTTCTTCATGTTCACAACGATCCAGCTTTTTCTTTTTTCGCTGCACCGATCTCAACAATTGGTATCATAGCATATTAGTGTGTTGCAACAATTTGTACCAGAGCAAGGTCAACATGAAGATGTATGCAATCAAGTTTGATATTCAGAAGTTCGATGATGTCATCAATTTCAGCAGGTGACATATTAAGATGAACGCCATCCTGACCCAGAGCGAGTGAAAAAAGTAATGCTCGGGAAGGAGAAAAGCCTGAAAACATAAGGGAAGAAACTTAGCAAGAGTTGGATGAGAAAGCCTCGACGTTTATTCATCTTTTCTTGGCAGATGAAGTGTTGGATGAGTTTTTTTTGGAGAAAATAGCATGCTCGTTGTGGAAGCAACTTCAGTATCATTATCTGAAGAAGTTGTTGGCGAATCGGTTGATTTCTGAAGCAGCGTCTCTTTCTTCTCCGCATGCATGAAGGAAGGTATACCTATCAAGTCTCACATCACAGTTTACCTCTATTATCAATGAGTGAGATAAGATTAAGATTAAGATAGAAGATGAGGATTAAGGACTTTTATTACTGTGGTCTTTACCTTCTTCATACAAGAGCTTTAGGGATGCTATCATTTATGGAGGCAAATTAACTATTAAGGTCAATGAAGTCAAAGAGCATCTACTCAATAAGGACAAAATTAACAAGCAGTTGACGGGGACATCTCACTGCAATGATTCCGGGCAAGTTTTCTTTGCAAAGGAGAAGAGTAATTATGAAAATTCTACGAGTAACCTAAAACACAAGAATTTGGTGTGCAATTGATGTCACAAGAAGGGGCATATTAGAGTTGATTATTGGACTCGCAAAAAGAAACAACAAGAAGCTAATACCACTGAACTAGTTAAAGGAGATGAAGATAAGTGTGACATTCTATCTATTACAGACAGTTCGGTCAGTAACAAAGATAGATGGATTATTGACTCTGGATGTTCACACCATATCAGTTTCGATAGAAAGATGTTCTTCGTATACACTTTGGTTCAAGAGAGTAATGTTCATGGGAAATTCTGCTACGAGAAAGGTGATTGGTGAAGGAACAATCTAGTTTCGTTCTCATGATGGATGCATCACTACTCTTCAAAGCGTTCATCATGTTCTCGAATCAAACTACAATCTCATCTCTCTTGGAGCCCTACATGGAGAAGGATTCAATTTCAGTTCTGAAGGTGATCTTATGAAAGTTTTCAAATATGCTCATGTGAAGTTTCAGGCCGAGCGTATCGGAAATATTTACATGTTGCAAAATTTAGAGGTTATAATTGGCGTATTGCAGTTATCCCGGCTTCAAGATCGGAGGGTGTGAAATAATCGAAGACTACAATGATTTGAGCTCGGATGTTCAGTTTTACCCCGAAGGAAGATTGGTACTAGATGGCGTCGGTGCACAAGAAGGAAGTCCATATCATTACTCCTGTGTTAGAACAAATTCTCATAAATCCTGTGTGGATCAAGGAGATCGTTGGGTGATCAAGTTCAGGTCGGGCCTGAACTTGTTCGATCTAATCAAGTTGTGAACCCCATGAGGGGTTATGGAGAAGAGAGAGTGAGATGGACATGAAGTCAAGAATTGTTCAATTGTGCTTTGGTGTGTGCACATGGAACATGATGGCTATTCTCGGACTTGGACGTATTCAAGTCAAGGGGGAGATCGTTAGAATTTTGACTCGAATACGTCATGGAGGTAGACGAAAACTTAGATCAAGAACGGATACAGATCAAGAACGGATACGTATGCACGTCGACTAATGAGCATGTTAGTCGACTAATAATTTGAATTAGTTGACTAATGACACTACTGACAGTTTTTTTGTGGTTCTGATTGCAGTTTGAGTTTAACTTGAGTTTTCTTCTCTTTTGAGGCGGTGTTGTTCGTATTGCTGGAGTTTGTGTAGGACTAGGATGATCTTATGGTCTATAAATAACCCCATTGGGTGACCTTCAATGCATTATTCAATAATTAAAAAAGAGAGATTTGTGAGAGAAGTTTTAGCCACAAAGATCCATTGTTTTAAGCGGTCATCAAAGGGCTTGTAATCTTCTTACTGAGAGGTGTGAGTGTTTCTCATTATACTCTTCCAAAATTTTAATAAAATTTCTCCCCCTTCTCCTATGGATGTACACACGATCTGTTTGATCGGTGGAACCACGTTAAATTGTGTGTTGGTTTTTTCTACATCAAAATAACTTCTCTTCTTCACGTTGCACGATGATCCGGCTTTTTCTTTTTTCGTTGTGTCGATCCCAACAATTGGTATCAGAGCATAAATTCGTTGCAACAGAACCTGAGTTACACATGAGAGGAAGAATTATAAGTTGATAATAGATAGGGGTAGTTGTGCGAGCATCATTGCCAAGACAACCCTTGAAAAGATGGATCTCAATGCTGAATCACATCCCCCATACAACGTGAATTGGGTTGATAAGACTGCTAAACCTATCACCCAGCGTCGTCAGGTCCCTGTCCACATGTCTGCCTACGAGGATCGTGTTTGGTGTGACGTCTTAGATATAGACACTACACACATTTTATTAGGTAGGCCTTGGTTATATGACTTGAATATGACCAGTCTCGGAAGGTCTAACACTTATGAATTTAAATTCAAAAAAAAAGATAGTATTGAAACCTACCAAGCCCAAATCAAATGTAGGGAATAAGGAGGGAACAGTCATCGACAAGAACAAGATATCATGTTACTTAGTGACTAGATCTCACTTTTCGCCCGAGTCTCCTATTGATGGATCTACTCTCGGATCTAGAAATTCCCTCGACCTTCTCCCTCTCCCCCTAGGCATCCCAACCATTGTCACAATTGAACCACCTACACATTTGTATGAGTTGCATGATTATTATACAAGGCAAATGACAATCAGCAATTATAACTATGAGTCTGCTGCAGTCTCACAAGCGGTTGCTGGACTTGACTCGTTATAGCACTTCCATGGGGCCACAGTGGTTTCCAATTCGTCCATTGCAGCCACCACTGCTGAGGAGACCTACCACTGAGGAATATGTGCAGTCCTTCCCGGTTTGTTTCATCATCCATGCCATCGTCATTCGCCAGTGGCAAAGTTTTTGAAACATGGGAGAATTGATGGGAATCAGTACTCTTTTATTTGTTTAGATTACTTTTCTCTTTATTTGAGGCTAGACTTATTTTTTCATTTTTCTTTAGTCCCATATCGAGTATGACGAGAAACTCTACTTGTATGGGGGCCTACAAAAGACCAAATGTTGTAGTTGCTTTTCATTTCAGTTGATTTAGAAATTAAAACTTTTGGCATTACAAATTACTTTGCTTTGTTATGAATCTTTGCTTGGTGAAGTGCAGAGTGGGAGAGAGATCTCCCGAGTGGTAACGCCCGAATTTCATCTTTATCTCCTTAAAACCCTAGTTTTCTTTCCCCTTTTCTTCTCCCCATTCTCGTTCTACATCAGTTCCTTCCTCATGCATTTTGTACCAATTCAGGGGTTTTTGACATGTAAAATCTGGTAAAGTGTTCAGGGCTTCTCAATTTGGAGTTGCAACTCGTATCCAACTCATTTTCATAAGAGGCTTTACAAGTTCAACATCATTGTTGCCATCATATATGGAACACAAGTTTCCATGAACTAGTTCAATAAATTTATAATCGGCAATCAACTTGACATCAGCACTAGAAATTGAGGGAAAAATTTCCAAGTAAGCTACAGATAAAGGAGGGGATTCTTCTGGAAGATCAGTGAGCGAGTAGGAAAACCAACCTTACTAGTTAGTCATGCAGTCTAAGCCCTTTCAATAACAAAGCAAACCCCCCAAATTCTCCTAGACCAAGTTTGACACCCACGGAAAAATAATAAAGAACAATATGGTAAATTTTCTATAGGGCATTACATTCAACTCTGTGGCATGGGGTAAAGCCAAAGGCCAAACAAAATACATTCCAAACTGACATATGCATGGGCGTTCACAAATTGCACAAAATTATAGAGGGGGTTAGCTTACAATGATAACAATAATATCACTAAAACTAAACACAAGCACCAACTAAGACACAGATATACACAAAACCTGCGACATGGCAACCGGCAGATTGTTCGACCCAAACCGCCCACTCGAAATGCCTCCCCGGGCTGCTGCATGCCGTTCGACGGCACTCCGCTCATCGCCGCAGCCGCTGCATTCCGTGAGGCCAGCGACCCCGGCATGTTTGGCACATTGAAGCTTCCGTAGTTATTGTGCAGCCCCTGCATCCCACCTGCAAAATTCCAATCCAGCCCCCAATCAAGAGTCCGAAATTTCCACTCAACAGTATCAAGATGAGCCCTTTTGACTCAAAATCCCGCTCACCTGAGTGATGAAAGCCCGGAGCGGACGCGGATTGCGAGGAGAACGAGGTTGCGAAGGGACGACCTGAGGAGTCTTGGAGATTCGACGTCGAAACCATGAAGCGCTGCTGATGAGATCGAACGATAAGAGAGAGTCTTCAGTGAGATCAAGGCGCGATCTGAGACGAGAGAGTCTTGGATCTTGGATCTAAAGGGAGGAGCTAGGGTTTTTGAGTCTTTGGAGCGCTTTTGGATTGAAGCTAGGTTTTCGGTGGGGTTTCATGAGAGAGAATGCGGGGGGGAGAACTGCGGGAGGGAGAGATGAGATGGGGGTGTGGGTCCATTTTTGGAATGAGAAGATTAGGTTTCGGGTTGAGATTGCAAATAAGAGAAAAGTTGGAGGCTACAGCTTAAAATTTGGAAACTGCATTAGAAAAATAATTTCGCCATGACGCTTGAGAAAAAAATTGGGGGTTAAGATGATTAGATCTCAGCCGTAGATTTTGGTGAAAATGAAGACAAATGTTTGCATATAAGAACGAATCAAAGTTAGGAGAGATGTTACGAAATTTTAGAAACAGATCAATGATTAAATGAGTTATTTATGTTCTTTATTTTGAACATCGTAATCCTAAAAAAACATGAGAGAATATTTCTTTTTTATTGATGTTGTAGACTCCACACTTTCAACAACGAAAGAGACTTGTTGAGTGTGACACAATAGTAAAAAGAAAAAATAGACCTCGATTATAACTTGTAGAAATTCCGTCTTCAAAACAATATATAGCCTTTTGTTGAAAGATAATATAAAAATTCAAACAATACAAGCAAAGAAATTGTAGCTTATTTTTTGGAAAAGCAACCCCCCCCCCCAAAAAAAAAAAATTGCCCTCTTCTCGCTCGCACTCACAATTTCACCTGCAAAAGTGAGGATATAGATTTCTCCATTCTCGGTTTCATATTATTTTTCCCCTTTTTCGCATTGAAAGAGGAAAACTATTTCTATTTCTCATAATCATTTTTCATTTTTATTGGGTTTGAGACAGAAGAGATCGATTTCTTAGCTCACATTCTCACTTTCGCCCATTCTTATTACACCATAAAGAAGAGATTGTGATGGATCATCCCTTGGGTTTTGTAACACTTTGTTCCCGAAATACATGCTCAGATACATATTTTGATTTTTTTTATTGTATTCTTTCGATTTTTCCCGCATTTATTTCTGTTTTATGATTATTTATATCACTGCTTGGTATCGGATCCGGATTTTCAGACTCAGAGTCAACCCTAGTCTGAACCAGGGACCCGATCCCAGTGAACTGATTGATTTAACCTTTCTGATAGTCAGATTTGATCGATTGCAGTTTCAAACAGTGTTTTCTAATATTTTAGATGTTTCATGATTTTCTGGACTTTTTCTAAATTAAATTGCAAAATCTTTAAAATCAGTATCGATCAGTGCCGCCGATCGATTCTCAGATTTTTAATTTACAAACGGAGTTGAATTTCTAGAAACTGCTTTCACATTATTTCTCAGGATCACATTTTCTATCCTAATGCATTTTCGGTGATTTTTCTGAATTTATCGAAATTGGACCAGATTTGTTGTTGACCGTATAACCGGTTGATTCCAATTTTTTTAATTTAAAAATGATATTGAATTTCTTGAATCCGATTTCACTTTGTTCCTCAAGATGATGCTTTCTATCTTTGAGAATTTTTGAAGATTTTTCTGAATTACTCAAAATTTACCCTATTATGATAATATATTTTTATTTGATTTTTTTCTCTCTTTCCTTCCTTTATTTTTTTTCTTTCTGTTTCTTCACCTTGGCTCCCCACGTGGCCAGCCCCCTGCATTCTCTCCCATCACCTGCAACCCATCCCCTCTCCCATCTCTCTCAATCACTATCTCTTTTTTTTCTCTCCATCTCTCTCTTTTGACTCTCAATCTCACTCTTTTCCTCCCTCAACCTCTTTTTCTCCCCTCCTTAGCCGGCGACAGCCACCCATTGCTGGCGATCCCCTTGCCAGCCAACCCATCTCTGGCCATCCCCACTCTTCCTCCCTTCCTTTCTCTCCATCTCCTAACTCACCCTCTCCATCATTCATACTCTTACTCTCCCAACTCCTCCTCTCTCCCTTTGCTGGTGCCCCAATCCATCTCCAGCCAAGCTCCGACGTGCCACCCCAGCTCCGACATCTTCCCTAACCAGCCACCCATATCCTTCTCCTCCTCAACCGCCATAACCACCATTCTATCTTCCCCATCTTTATCCCAACACCTATCACCCAGCTCATCACCCCCGGCTCCTCCGCGCCGCCAGCTTCCTCGTGGCCTCCGCCGGTCGTCTACTACCCTCCGGTCGTGCACTATCACCCCAAGATTCCTCTATCACTCCCTATAACTCCTTCCTCATCTTTTTCTCTCCATTTCCATCTCTCCTTCTCCAACCACCAACCAGCGCTACCCTTGCGTCCAGCTTCAACCCTGCATTCACCACTCCGCGTCCAACACCACCGCGTCTGCACCAGAGCTCCCCCTCACCCCCGCATCCGGAGCTCCCCCTCACCCCTGCGTGCGTCTTCCTCATCTCCGCGTTTCTCTCCTCTGGCTCTCTGTTTTTCCTCCCTCTCTGTAACCCCGGGCCCTAGATATACGTGTCATAGTATCAGTACTTAATACTGTGTACAAATTTAATTGACCTTCTTGCTAGTCAGATTGAGCTGGTTTTAGCTCCAGATATAATTTTTCAATATTTTAGATTTTTCAGGATTTTTTGAAATTTTTTGGATTATTTTGAAAAATATCTGAATTCGGTGTCGATCGATACCAGTAATCAACTCTATGATTTTTAATTCATAAATGGAGTTGAATTTTTAGAATCTGCTTTTAAATTATTCTTCAAGATCATATTTTCTATTTTACCATATTTTTTGAGATTTTTCTGAATTAATCAAAATTCGGCCGAACTGGTGTCGACCAGTATTGGCGATACATTTCAGGATTTTTAACTTGAAAAATTAGACTGAATTTCTTAAAACTGATTTCACATTATTTCTCAGGATAATATTCTCTATTTTACAGAATTTTTGGGAACCGTTTTGAACTGGTCAAAATTTATCCAATAAAATAATATTTAATAATTTCTTTCTTTTTCTTTTTCTTTTTCTTTTCTTTTCTTTCTTCTTCACCAATCGCTGTCCTTCCTTCTCCCCCAAGCCAGCCAATAGTTCCACCGACTTTCCCAACCGCCTCTTCTCTATCTTCCCTATTATATCTCTTAATTTCTCTCTTTAACTCTCTAATATCTCTTTCTCACTTCCAAATAACTCACCAAACTCTATCTATCTCACTCTCTTTTACTCCCCCTTCTTCAACGGGCCACGCACACCACCAAATCCACCGCCGACAGCTCCCTATCTCCAGCGAGATCCCCACAGCGGCCATAACTCCGGCTAAGCCCTCAACTCCACTCTTCATCTTCTTCCTCCCCAGTTCCACCTCTTTCATGTTTATCCTCCTCTTAAACCCACCACCCAAATCCACAATTTCCACCACCTTCTTCCCAAATTCCACCACCACCTTAACCCGTCTCCTCATCAACTGGCTCCAATCACCCAATCAACCATCATCACTTCCATCTCTCCACCAATCCTCCATCATCCTCACAATCAACATCATCTCAATCATTATCTCAACCACCATTACCAAAATCACCCATCACTTCCTCCTCCTCCATCCCTCCGCCTGGGCCCACAGTGACGGCGCCGTGCCTCCTACCTAGTCGGCCAGCTTGGCCGGGCTGCCACCGGCCAGGCCTCCTTCCCTTTCTCCTTTCTCTTTCTCTCTCTTTCTTCTTTCTTTCCTTTTATTTCTTTTCTTCCTTTTCCATTCTCTGTTTTTGGTCCTAAGAGTCTCTCTCTCTCTTGGATTCCAAACCCTATAACCCACTAACCCAATAGCTCTACTCAAACCCATTAACCTAATAACCCATCACTTAACTTTGGGTTTGGGTTTCGGATCTAAACCCGACTCGGTAGCCTACCTAACCCGCATCCAATATAGAGAGAGATAAAATTGCATAAAACCCCTGAAAATTTATAATAATTGCATTTTAGACCTTTTTATTTCATGTCTGACTCATTTATATGATTTTTAGTGTTTGTACGATATCTTGAGCATCCGGTATCCAATCTGGACGATTGTTGAGCCGTTGTGATCATAGGAAAGAGAGCTTCACTCCTGTAATAGTATGTGAGCGTTTTCTTTTAAAAATTATATTATTTCATATTGAATGAAATTGATTGTTGTATTTAAAACATGATTATCAGTAAATCACTGTAAATATTATTTAATAAATTATTATTAATGGTAAATTACTAAAACTAGAACATGCGATAGAACTTTAAACATGTTCAATAAGATAATACTTTATCCGGTTTCTTGATTTAATATGAAATATAAGTGAATTATCTATATGTATTGAGTAATTAAAAGATGTTGATAAAGAAAATCCAGATTTAAAAATCAATTGATAATTTAAATATGGTAATCTAGATAATTGTGTTTAATTACTATATGATATCGATCATGTTAATGATATTGAAATTGTTATAATAAAATAGTAATAAGTTGACGCATGTCCATGTCACCTTGACACTGGCACCGCTACACAGATATTTTATTACACTGGACACTCCAGTACACTGGACATTGATCATGCATGTTCAGGTATGCGTTCATTATGTTTATGGACACCCACGTTTTATGTACATGTATCATTGCTATACGAATATTCTAGTACAACTGACACTGTTATTCTCACGTGCTTGTATCATCATTACACAGATACCCTGTTACACTGGACACTGTAGTTTCATGTGCTTGCATCACAGTTACATGGATACTGTTATTCCATGTACTTGTATCATTATTACACGGACACTCTGGTATACTGAACACTGTTATATCATATAAATACTTATTCCAGTAGATACTTGTTATACCGGATATTATTATCACTGTTACATGGATTCACCTGTATTCATGCCTTAAATGTTCCTGTATCCCTATTGCATGGCTCATTGTTCCTGTGTTCTTATTGCATGGATCACTATTCCTGTTACCTGGATTACTATTATTTGAATATTCTTGTACTCTTGTTATATTGTATACTTGTTCATGTTACCGTATTACTGATAAAAAATTTGTTAACTTGTTACATGTTATAAATATTGTTAAAAAGCAAGCATACTTGTATTCTGGCATACCTGTTATTAGCACAGTCACGCTAGTGTCTAGCGGAACATGCGGAACTAAGTGTCACACGGAGCAAAGTGCCACATCACACCTATATGTGGTGGGGGCCACCTCTTGAATCCGTGAGGGTCACCTCTAGAATCCTCACTCCGCCTGGTGTTGGGTGATGAGGATGTCTTCGGTGCTCTTATTATAGATATTGTTATTGACCAGACTCAGTATTATTGTTATCTTGTATACCTGTTATACGCATGGTCATGAGACGTCCGGCACATGGTGTGTGGAACAAAGTGCTACACCACATACATGGTGGGGCCCATCTCTTGAATCCGTGGGGGTCACCTCTAGAATCCCACATTACGGGGTGTTGTCATGATGGAGTCATCATCAGTGCACTTGTTATTCAGAGTCAGTACGTGATATATTTAATAACCAAATAATGGTGACATCAGAAACACTTACTATTTGGTCATTCTCTTGTTCAGATAATGATACCTGTATGCCATGTCTGGATAGGTTCGGCTGGAGTACGGGCTCCGGTATGAACTGCCAATGGTAGTGCCACTAGAAGAGATTGATTAAAATATCATGTGTTACTGATTGTTATTATTATATAATTATATTGCTTGATATCTTGTCCATCATGATTATCTTATTTATTGTCATGTTATTGTATATACATGTTCTGCTCTTCATGTCATGTTATTATCCTGCTCTCCATGTATTATCTATGAGCACGTTATACATTTATACTCGTGACACTATAAATAATTATTTTATTTATTATCTGTGAGTGTTCATTTTAACCACTAATACCGTCCATTTACTATTATTATTAATAAATAAGAAATAATTAAGATGTGATACATGTTAATCAAACAAATTAATATAGTTAGTGTATAACTAAATAAAGAATTTCATTACTCATATTCATCATAATAACATGTTAATAGTATAATAAAATAAAGTTAGTTGATACATATATAACTCTTCTCAATTGACATTGCTATGGTATATAATCATGTATTATATAATATTGTAGAGGTAATATTGTTACATCATGTTAGGTATTGATGATGTTATCGTGCTGATAAAATACTTATAATATTGATATACCAGTTGTTGTATCACTGTTACCTTGACATGTATCATATATTATCGTGATTATTTTATTATAATATATATTACTGCCTACTTTATTTTATCACTCACTAGGTCGCTTTCTGATGACCCTAGTTTGTATGCCCAAATTAGAGATTCGAGATATCATAACACCTGATTTTTCACGGGATATTAGTAGGAAGTCACGATCGTTGTCTCTATTATTCATAGGTTTCTTTATTATTTAGTCTTTATTTTCTTATTTATCCCTGTTTTGATATCTATCATGATCACTGAACCATTTTGCAGGAATTCTTGTACTTATTTAACGCTAGAATAATTGTGTATATTGGATTTCTTTTCATGTACTGAGGGTTAGCGCGTATATGTTGGGAAGTTCCCTGCGTGTATGCGTCACCGTAGCGTCCCCGTATCCGCGTGATCAGGGCATTACACACTCTCTTTCTCTCTCTCCCCCCTCCCGGTCTCTCTCTCTCCCCCTCCCATTTTTATTTCTCCTCTATCTTTATTTCTCTCTCTCTATATATAAATATATATGGATATATTATATTTTATATATTTGGATGCGTACCCACATTGATTACTTGGGGTTTTGGGATTCCTGGAATTTCGTGACGTGGTTCGAGTTTTTGGTGAGTGTTCTCGCCTTATTTAAGTATCCCGCTTCGACAAGTGTTTTGTATTTATAATGTATTTGGGATTGTTGTATTAGTATATATGGACATGTGTACATGTATCGGTTTGGTGTATTGTATTGGTGTGGGTGTGTGTTTGTATTCTGTGGACATGTTGTGACTTGTATCAGCATGTGTATCTATATCGGTCTATCGTATTTATATTAGTATGGCGAATACTGTATTAGTGTAGTTTAAATACTTATACATATACATTGCCCGTAATGTGTTTTATCACTGTTTATTACTATGCGTGACATTCCCTTCGTGGTTGTTAGTCCACGAATATAAATCCCCTAGGTTTTTCAGCTTCATCGGGAGCCTAGCTATGCTGTGTGACTGTGTAATTAGCCTATTGGACACCTTGTCAGGCACGGCTTACTATGCTCCCGCTTTGCTCAGTTTTCAGACTTAAACCCCTTGGATTTTATTAGCTACATTGTGTGGTGCGAGCCGAGCTTAATTGCGTAACCTCCTCAGGCACGATTTAGCTAGGTCCTCGTATTGCTCACCCTCTGGGCTTAACCGCTTCGCGGTTCTATATCAGCTTTCGAGCTTAAACCCCTTGGGTTTCTTAGCTTTGTCGAGAGCCTAACCAAGTCGTGTGTCTGCGAGCTGAGCTTAATTGCATAGCCTCATCAGGCACGACTTAGTTATGCTCCCATCTTGCTCACTCTCTTGATTTTACTAGTTATACCGTGTGTCAGTGAGCTGAGCTTAATTGTGTAGCCTCGTCAGGTATTGTCTAGATTTACACATGCTTGCTCAGCCTCCAAGCTTAATCACTTGGCAATTCTCTTGCTTGTTATCTGTATATGCGTGTGTGTTGTTTAGTTTTAACATCTCATGCAAGTACATACTCAGCCTCCGGGCTTAACCTCTGTGAGGTTCATTAAATTTCTCTGGACTTTCTTTACGCTACGCCTAGTAGGCGGACCTAGTGTCAACACTTGACCGCTAACTCTATTTGAGTGTAGTTACGCCATAAGCACGGCTTCGCCACACGCGATAGTATAGCATACATGCGCTCACTCCGTCGTGTGCGTTTAGCCGTGCTATGAGCGGTAACCACGCTAAGCGTAATGACGTCTAGTGTTGTACGTTAGCTTCGCTCCAGCATTGTTTAGCTCCACTTGGATGTTCGCTTACTTGTTTGTCTACTTGACAAATTAACTATTATTCTTTCTTAATGGTTGTGAAGAATTTGAAGCCTTTTCTTGAATTGTTTCCAAAACTGTATTGTTTTTAGTATTCATACTGATCCCCTGTATCGATACTGTTTTCCTATTTTATGATATACAATAGTGGATATCTGCAATGCTATCACCTGCATGCTACCACTTGACACTTGACACCTTCTTGTTATCACCTAAAACCTGCTTGTTATCACCTGACACCTGTCTTGCTTAACACTTGGCTTGTGATTATTATATTACGGGAATCCTGTAACTACTATCCTGTATTATATACAGTGATCCTGTATCTCCAGTACTCATGTACTCATGTTACTCTTGTAACTCCTGATATTACTGACATGCTCTTGCTTATTCTCATACATTGATAGGTACATAATAAACTATAAAAAAGACAACTTACATCGGGTAAGGGGTAAATTGATGGATTTCAAGTGGTGAATATGTTTACAGTGGTATCAGTTATGTTGTGTAATTAAAACTTTTGGTTCTACTTGAGGGCCTCCAGGTGTTCCGAGGGGAGCGCTGGCTCCCTTCCTCCTGTTATGTTCCTGAATATGCATACAATAAGACCCTCCTCCTATATGCGTTGCGGCCGGTTTCGTACACCAGCAATAGAACATCTTGGACTGTGGTCCCGGGCATGCACGTGACCCATTGTAAACATAATACATTGATTTTATCATCAGTTTTCAATAACAACCTCAGCTTACTCATATATAGATGTATATGTGTTGGGACGCGAAGGCACATACCTAGATATATGGGTAGGACGAGTAGTAATAAAAATAAGATGCTAATAAATAATTTGTCATGTTGTTTTGTAATTCGAGTTGTATACACTCTGGTTATGGTGAAGTGAGGCATAAGGTATATAGATGAGGGTTTCCTTGTTTGGATTATTCTTTCGACGTATTTGTCTCATGAAATCATAACTGAGCTTGTACAACTGATTTTGCCTGTATTTGATTTTATTCAGTCTTATCAATTTTATGATGTTTTCTTAGTTTAGGAGACAACTTAGGTTGTATGAACCCAGGATACAGTGATGTGAGGTATATGATATATATATGAGAGTTTTCTTGTTTGGAGTATTCCTTTGACGTACTAATCTCACAGATTGGTAATTTGGATTTGTATAATTAGTTTTGCCATGTTTACTTTACTTGATGCCTCATTGTCTGCTCCTGTGTGCATGTAGCTCATGACACGATTTTTAATACATGTTTTTGACTCGGATTTATCAATACACGTGTGCTTGTCCCTGCACGCCACTTGGCACTCATCTTGCCACTTATTGGGTTGCTTCTACAACCCTAGATCTGCATGTTCAGATATCGGAGCTTGGACCGTGGTGGACTTCCTGATGATCAGAGTTGCGCATCGATAGCGTCGTGGATCAGTGGTAGACCAGTCTGGGGCCCTATCCTTCCAGGCCCCCTGCTCGTCTCTTGAATTTTCCTTTTGTAACTCGTGAGCGCTTTTTGTATTATTCATAATTGTATATCTCTTTGTATTTTAGCATTTGCGTCTATTGGTGATGTAATATTCTTATAATATTGTGTCAGATTTGATGATAACTTTATAATTGTACTCATATGTTAGAATGTATAATGCGCCATGTACTTTCGTACTCTGATTCTTGATTGATGTTTAGCGTATATATGTGAGGGTATTTTCGACCTGCGATATACGTGTTTTTCATTGAAAATTGATAATCGAAAAATTTACAAAAGTGTGAAGAGAAAGTTGCAAGTAATCAAAAAGAAAGAAAAAGATTACAAGTAACTTTTCTGAGATTCTGGGGAAGTCTGCTGGTGGGAGTCTGATCAGCGCGCGACCACTTTGTCCCATTGACGATGCGATCGATCAATTTTCGAATGCTATTGCCTGAGAATTTCTTTTCATCTGGTTTCAGAGATTCCTTGAAAGGAAAGCAGGTCTTAGGGTATTAACACCCTAAACTTAGAGAAATAATTCTCTGAAGCTTATGGAAAGTAAGAAAAAGTTAGCCTTGCTAACTCTTTCGATGCCTTTAGCTCTAATGCTTCGTGCCCGATGCTTTCTCTCTGCTTTTCCTCTTCTGCCTTTTCTACTCTCTATTTTGCTTCTTCTGCACTCTCTTCCTTTTTTTGACTTCATTCTCAGATGAGCTATTTATAGGCTCTGAAGGGGTGTAACCGCCTCTAGAAATTAGCCATGACTGACAACAGTCAGTTAGCCTCGCGTGCCAGAGGCCGTTTTGAGCTTCACGCGAGGCCATAACGCCCGCACTAGGCTAAGCATGAGCCACATGCGAGGTTAGATAGGCTCGCGCGAGCCTAAAAATGGCTTATTGACCCAGCCATTTGGTAGACTTCGAAATAATAGGATAAATATGAGCCCTATGCGAGGCTCGCAAGCCTAAAAATGGCCTATTGACCCTACCGTTTCACTTAACGTCGGGCAAAGTGGGTGGGTATAATCACCCATTTAAAGTGGCATTAACCCCACTAACGTAGTGGGGTTAGCCCACTAAATACTAGATCAAAGATTTGACTTGGCCGACCCTCGCATAAAGGTGTAAAGAGCCTCGTGTGAGGCTAGATTTAGCTCTGCACGCGGGGCTGAATTTAGCTCTGTGCGCTGGGCTAGAAGTTCTTTATCAGAGATAAAGCTTCAGCGAGGCTAGAAATTAGCCCTCTTTGTGGAGCTTTAGGCGAAGCTGATACTTAGCTCTTTGTTGAGCTTTGAAGGGCTTCAAGGTGATGTTATAATTTTAGCCTCTAGAGTGAGGCTAACACCTTAGGCTTGCGCAAGGCTAAGTATTGATCTGACTCAGGCTCAAAAAGCAGTATTTGACCTGCTGTCTGCTTCTCTGGATCAGCGGGGCTTGAGCGTCTGCTTTGTCCCTTGGGGTGTGTTGCAGCTTACCTTTTGTAGATGTTGACAAGTTGGGCATCGTTCTGACCAGTTGAAAAGATGTACGGGAGTTTACCTTTTAGTGTGTCAACAAAACCCCCTTCAAAGTTTTCATAAATCTGCAATGGGATGATTCAAATTTCAAAATACTTTGAACTGCTTCGATTAATATTCATAGATATGTGTGTACGAGCTTCACCTTGGTGGTCGAATTCAACTTCGCCTTTAGCCCTGCTTTCAGGCTGGCATAGGCTCGCCTATGAGCTGGGATAGGCTCGCCTCTGTGTAGCTTCGCCTTTGAAAAGAAGCTCGCCTTAGGCTAGAATAGGCTCGCCTCTGAAAGGAGCCTCGCCTTCGGGTTTCTTTAAGCAACCTTGCTTCAAAGCAAGGTTGGCTTGTCAGTACCCTGTTAGCGCTAGCCTCGTATGCACTATGAGAATAGGCTCGCCTCTAGGAGGAGCTTCGCCTCTGAACCTCGCCTTCGGCTTCTTTAAGCAACCTCGCTTCAAAGCGAAGTTGGCTTATCAGCGCCCTGTCAGTGCTAGCCTCCCATGCGCTGTGATGGAACGGCGTTCCATGTCCCGAGGTTAAACACTCGAGTGCTTTAGCCTCGCAGGTGCTGTGATCTCAAGCGCCATAACCGTTTCAATAGGGCTTATAAATAGGGCCTTTGTAGTCCTTTCTAGAGAAAAATATATATTTTTTTCAATGAGTCTTCAAAAGAACCCTATCTTCCCTCCTTGCTGTCTTTTGAAAATACCAGGGTCTTCACCCTCTTCACCTCTCCAAATTGAGATCCATGACATCTTCACACCATCCAGGCAATGAGGCGAGGCCCCTGAGGCATCAGAGACCTTCACTTTGGTCATCATCTGACCTATAGCCGCTGAGTCTTAGCTGTTCAGAGACTCTGCCAATTAATTGGTGACTTAAGGGAGTTTATCTCCCTCAATTTGAACTTTACTAGCTATTTCAAGAATTGAATTCCCTTGTGTAAATCACCTAGAGGGGGGTGAATAGGTGATAAGCTAATCTATGGTCAATTATGCAGAATTAAAACTTATATGAATGCAAACTAAAACTTCTTACACTAAACACCAAGTTTAACACAAGAGTGTAGCCGAATTTCCCGCGAAGGGCTCTGGACTAACTCCTCAAGATTCCTCTAAATAAGAGTTGAGGTGCCGCGTTGGCTCTCTTGGTTGAAAACTAGTGTTAGCAAACAATCCCCAAGCATATAACAATTTAGCACAATATGAATATCAAGCATGTAAAGATAAACACAATAATAGCATGCAAGATATAAACAAGTAAGGGAGAGAGAGAAAGAGCAATCGCAAACACAAGGGATTTGTTTCGAGGTTCGAGCACACTTGCTCTACATTCCCGCCTTCACACTTGAAGGATTTCCACTAAGCTCGATCCCACCGGATCACTCGGTGCCGCAACACCTACAAGCCCTCGGACTCCCTAGTCCCGTACACACCACAAGCCCACTAACTCGCCGAGGCCGCACCTCAAACACCGAGTTCCCGCACGAACTCGAAACAACGCGAACACACTTGTCCGCCTCCTCAAAGTACAAAGATAAACTTTGGTGATCACAACTCTTGATCACCTAAAATCCTCTCACAACAAAACCCTATGGGTAGATATAGCAATGGATGGCTCAAGTGTTGTGTGAGAAAACAAGGATTGAATTGGTGGAGGAAAACTCAAGAAAATCACTTTTAAACACTCTTGATAAAACTCCCCTTTTGATTGAAAATATTTGCACTCAAATAAGTGGAGAAAACTTCTTAATGGAGTTGAAAAAACTAGCTCAAAACTCACTTAAAAATCTTAGAGAAAACAGCACCCAAACCCCCAAATTTATAGGGCTAGAAAAACTAGCCGTTGGGATCCAGGTGGCCTGATGGTCGACCGCCCGGTCGACCGCCAACAGTCATTTTTCTGACCGTTGGGGCAGCGGTCGACCGGCCGGTCGACCGTGGCTTGGATACAGAGAGCACTGCTCTCTATCCGGTCGACCGCCCGATCGACCGGGGCCTTTCCAGAGAGCAGAGCTCTCTGGACGGTCGACCGGGTCGGTCGACCGGCCTCCAGCCAGAACTTGGCGTGCACGTCTGTGCACGTCGGTCGACCGCCCGGTCGACCGACTTCAGACTTCGGTCGACCGGCTGAAGCCAGGGAACTAAATTCTGGGAATGAAAAATGTTGACATTTTGATTGAAATAAAATCCCATAAATTCACGAAAAATCTACAAAAATAGTTTCAATGTTATACTTTGATAATCAAACATGCTTGCACAAAATCAAGGTATGTTACAAACAAATTGGACTATTTTTGTAACTTGAAAAATTTGGTTCAAAACAAAAACTGTATTTTTCCAAAACTTGATTTTTCCAAAACTTATTTTCCAAACTTCTCCAAATACAAAACACGATATTTTAAACTCATTGAAAGCATAGAGTGTATGGATATGATCCACTACACATACATGGTGAAATATCTATGTTTTTGACATTAAGCTCTAAATACGGTTTTGGTTAAAAACATGTCAACTTAGAATACCAAAAATCAAACCGGAATTTTTCCAAAATGAAAAACTTATCTACATCAAGAGTGTGTGTGTGTAAGATATACTTGAGCAATCCACCAACTATTCTATCCTTTACATTTTATCTAAAGCAAAATCTTAACAAAACAAACCTAGACACAAGTCTTGATCTTGAAGTCTTCACTTGAAGTCTTCTCATCTTCTTGACTTGGTCCAAACACGATCCAAACTCGATCACTAGCTCGTTGGATCAAACCGTGTAAGCTCCAAAACTTGACTTTAAATCCTTTGTTGAAGCTATGCACCTACTAAGATCTTGATCACAAATCTGAAACTAAATAAACACAAGATCATTAGTACTATAACTACATGAGTTGATCATCATCAAAACTAGAGTGATGGGCCTTTGGGCCAACAATCTCCCCCTTTTTGATGATGACAAAACTCATGAAGTTATATATGCATGGATTAAAGTAAAGCTTCAAAGAAGCTCCCCCTTAACTCATGCATAGCAAATAAACAAATAGATATGCAATGAATGTTCATAAACATGTATGCAAATATATGGAGATAAACATGCTAACAAGCATAAAACAAATCAAACTCTTTTTCTCCTATTTGCAAAATAAAACATATATGCATAAACATAAATACTTCTCCCCCTTTAATAATAAAGCAAGGAAAACATGCATATACATCTCAAATACTTCTCCCCCTTTTGTCAATCATCAACAAAGGGGTTAAAGTAAAAACAAATTTTTCTCCCCCTTTTTGTCATAAACAAAGAGATCAATAAGGGGTGAAAACAAATCAATCAACAAAAGTTATATGCGATATACATTCATGAAGAGGAAGACGCTAAGTTAACTTCCCTGCACATATACATTACATGAAAGAGGATGACAAGCCCTAATTCACATAACGCATAATATGCAATGCATAAGAGGAGATGTGAAGCTCCCCCTACACACGTGTACCACATAAAGAAGAGTTGTCAAGCTCCTCAATATAAGATACACTCATCATGAATCTATATGTGGAAGAGATGTTAAGCTATCCTTGCATATAGGCAATCCAAATCAAAACATTTTTAACTTTTCTTATTCAAACACAATTTTGAATTTTTCTTAATAAAACAAATTTTGAGATATCTTAGTAAACCAAAATTTAAGATATCATATAACAAAATTTTTAAAGGTATCAGAGCTCTTGTAAACAATCAATTTTTAAGATACCAAATTGTAAATAATCATTATTGTAAATAAACATTACAAATTTTTAATTTTGATACCAATTTTAAAACACAATGCATAAGCTTATTTAATAATATCAATTGATAAATCAATTGAAAAACAAGATTTGAATTAAGCTTAGCATAAACAAACTTTTGCTATAAATATGTGAATCATTTTTAACTCAAGCACAAAATGAATCATATATATGTATGAAATGAAAAATACCAATCGAAATTGATACTATTTGAATTATGAAGCATACATATATAGGAAACAAAATATGAGTATATACAAAAAAAATATCAATTGAGATACCAATTGAAAATAACAATATAAATCAAGTATATAACTCATAACCTACCACCCTTTATATGCTCAAGATAAAAGATTTTCAATGAAGCTTACAAGGCATAATCGCCCATCCATCCTCCCATGATGGGATAGGTAGGGGTTTTCACAAATAAGGTTTGAAAGTATTTTTATAGTGAAAACATTACCAAGTGAAGAATAATAACTAGTTAAAGATAATTTTTGAAAACTAGTTAAAGATCCTTCAAAACATGAAACCAAATCATATGTTTTTCATGAATCATACCAAATACACAAGAGTTGACACTCAAAATCGATAAGGCTCAAAAGATGTTCATGAAATAAGGTCATGACAAAACAAATGAAGTGTGAGTGTACAAGAATCATGTAAATTGCATTTTCATGAAAATAATCAATAATGCTCAAAAACAAACATGAATATCATTTTTATCAAAACATGAAATTTATTTTTATAAACAAAATAAACTTCTAGGTATATGTATGATTTTATTCAATCCTAACAATATGCATACATATCCCAAATATAAAAAGAGTCCATAATGTAAATTGCATGAAGGCAAATGACTCATGGGGTATACATGTATATTTATTAGATTTGAATACAAGATACACATACATGAAGCAAAATATGAAAATTGGCAAAACAAGTGTAAATGAGAGAATCATCAAAACTAGGCTATACATGTGCATATAGTGAGTACAAATGAACAATGAAGTGCAAACATATATGAATCAATTTGTTGCTCACTACTTGTACAAGTATACATCCAAGTTTTGATAAAAACTACATTTAAACTAGTATTTACCACATGAAACACAAAACAAATGAAACATAACATGCTCAAGATCATCAATCATAAATGCATGTAAATAAACTAGGAGTTTAGAGATAGTTACCAAACCAAAGAACTATACTCCAAATCTCCAAAACACGGTGGTTGTTCCACCAAACTTCCTTGATAGCGGTGCATCAAAAGTATGTCCATCAAGTCCATGTGCAACCACCACCAAGGCACCAATCCTCTCACGTCTTGTGAGAGCCCTTACCTACATCAAAAACACAAGTGAGGATTTGGTACCCATTTTCTTTTGGGTCCTTGGGGGTTAGTCTTGTAAGGACCCAAACATTTTTCTTATTAGCAAAATTTAAATGATGCATCTTATTAAAACAAAATTTTGCTAAATGGCCTTTGCGGCTACAATGTGTATATTTGTACACCTTAGGATGCATATGGGTGTGGGTGTGGTCATGACGTGCAACATATGCATGATGTGAATGATGTGCATGAATATTTGGAACTTGTTTCTTTGAAAACAAGGTTTCCAATTTCTTATGGTTAAATGCACATGAGCTCAAGGTTGAGCTCAAACAATTAATCCTATTTTTTAAAACATTAATCTCACTATCATTAATGGTGGCATGTAAAGCATGGTGAGAATGAGAATCATTTTTATTCTTTTTAGAAACTTTTTCTTTTTCATTTTCAATAATTTTTCTCTTTAAAGAGGTATTTTCATTTAAAACAATTTCTTTTTGTTTTTCCACCAAACAATTTTATTTTTCAAAGATGTGTTTCCTTCACAAAGATCACTCAATTTTGAAAGTAAGGAAACATTCTCATTTTTCAAATTTTCATTTTTTTTCTAAACATGCAATTTTATTTTTAAAAGAGTTATTTTCTTCTAAAACATTTTCAAATTTATTTTATAGAGAATCTTTTTCTTTTAACATGCAATCAAATTTATTTTTCATTTTCTTATTATCTTTCTTAAGCATGTCATATTTTTCAAGAAGTTGTTGACAAAAAGATTCAAGCTCATCATAAGTCATATCAACATCTTCTTCTACCTCGGATTCGGTAGTTACCTCAAGGGGGTTATCCCCTTGGACCATGTAGCACATGTTGGAAGTGTCGCTTCCAACATCCGAGTCGCTCCCCGCATAGTATTGTTCATTTTCGCCAAGGGAGATCAACGAGTTCCAAACTACAAAAGCCGAGTCAATGTTAGCAACCCTACATAAATAATCATTGTTTAGGGTACTCTTCAAAGCATGAATGGTTTTAAGTTAGCCTCAATATACTTGCTATTATTAACATATGAATCATTAATGGTAGCAAGATAAACATGAATACCTAGGCCTTTGAGGTACAAAGACATCTTAACCTTCCAAGTTTGGATGTTAAGAATGTCAAAGGTGGGAGGTGTCATGAAGTCCATGGCGTGTGTACAAATATTGTGATTAGCCTAAAAAGGAGGATCTTTAACTCTAGGTTGTTAGACCCAAATCAAGAGCACTTGGCTCTGATACCAATTGTAAATCACCTAGAGGGGGGTGGTGAATAGGTGATAAGCTAATCTATGGTCAATTATGCGGAATTAAAACTTATATGAATGCAAACTAAAACTTCTTACACTAAACACCAAGTTTAACACAAGAGTGTAGCCGAATTCTCCGTGAAGGGCTCTGGACTAACTCCTCAAGATTCATCTAAATAAGAGTTGAAGTGCCGCGTTGGCTCTCTTGGTTGAAAACTAGTGTTAGCAAACAATCCCCAAGCATATAACAATTTAGCACAATATGAATATCAAGCATGTAAAGATAAACACAATAATAGCATGCAAGATATAAACAAGTAAGGGAGAGAGAAAGAGCAATCACAAACACAAGGATTTGTTTCGAGGTTCGAGCACACTTGCTCTACATCCCTGCCTTCACACTTGAAGGATTTCCACTAAGCTCGATCCCACCGGATCACTCGGTGCCAAACACCTACAAGCCCTCGGACTCCCTAGTCCCGTACACACCGCAAGCCCACTAGCTCGCCGAGGCCGCACCTCAAACACCGAGTTCCCGCACGAACTCGAAACAACGCGAACACACTTGTCCGCCTCCTCAAAGTACAAAGATGAACTTTGGTGATCACAACTCTTGATCACCTAAAATCCTCTCACAACAAAACCCTATGGGTAGATATAGCAATGGATGGCTCAAGTATTGTGTGAGAAAACAAGGATTGAATTGGTGGAGGAAAACTCAAGAAAATCACTTTTAAACACTCTTGATAAAACTCCCCTTTTGATTGGAAATATTTGCACTCAAATAAGTGGAGAAAACTTCTTAATTGAGTTGAAAAAACTAGCTCAAAACCCACTTAAAAATCTTAGAGAAAACAGCACCCAAACCCCAAATTTATAGGGCTAGAAAAACTAGCCGTTGGGATCCAGGTGGCCTGATGGTCGACCGCCCGGTCGACCGCCAACAGTCATTTTTCTGACCGTTGGGGCAGCGGTCGACCGGCCGGTCGACCGTGGCTTGGATACAGAGAGCACTGCTCTCTGTCCGGTCGACCGCCCGATCGACCGGGGCCTTTCCAGAGAGCAGAGCTCTCTGGACGTCGACCGGGTCGGTCGACCGGCCTCCAGCCAGAACTTGGCGTGCACGTCTGTGCACGTCGGTCGACCGACTTCAGACTTCGGTCGACCGGTCGGTCGACCGGCTGAAGCCAGGGAACTAAATTCTGGGAATGAAAAATGTTGACATTTTGATTGAAATAAAATCCCATAAATTCACGAAAAATCTACAAAAATAGTTTCAATGTTATACTTTGATAATCAAACATGCTTGCACAAAATCAAGGCATGTTACAAACAAATTGGACTATTTTTGTAACTTGAAAATTTTGGTTAAAACAAAAACTGTATTTTTTCAAAACTTGATTTTTCCAAAACTTATTTTCCAAACTTTCCAAATATAAAACACGATATTTTAAACTCATTGAAAGATAGAGTGTATGGATATGATATGAAGATCAAAACAATTTCCCCAAAGACTCTATTTTTCTTTGAGTTTTTCAACCCTTGAAAACAAATAAAAATAAATCTTTTTAGCACAAAAACTCTTCAAAAACTCGCTGCTAAAACACTAGTATAGATCAAAAAATTTGCTCTTCAAATTCTTGTTGAAATCATCCCAAGAGGAATCCTATTTATAGGCCCTCAAAAAATATAGCTGTTGGCATCTGGAAAAGACCAGAATTGTTGGCCCAAAGGCCTATCGCTCTAGTTTTGATGACGATTAACTCATGTAGTTATAGTACTAATGATCTTATATTTATTTAGTCTCAAATATTTGATCAAGATCTTAGTAGGTGTTTAGCTTCAACAAAGGATTCGAAGTCAAGTTTTGAAGCTAGCACGTGTTGATTCAAGAGCTCGCGCATCAAGATCGCATCAAGTACTCAAGAGGAGTCTAGCTCATTGGATCATGGTTTGGACCAAGTCAAGAACGAGAAGAAGATTTTCAAGAGAAGATTTTCAAGAAGACTTATGTCGGGTTTTTTATAAGTGTCAAGATTTATTTTTAGATAAAACGTAAAGGATAGATTAGTTAGTAGATTGCTCAAGTTCATATACACACACACAAAATTTATATGCGTTTTCATAAGATAGTTTTGTGTTTAGAAAAATATCGTTTTGGATTTATCAAAACTTATTTTAGAGCTTATTGTCAAAAACATAGATATTTCATCTTATATGTGTAATGGACCATATCCATACACACTAAGCTTCAAAAGTGTTTATAATATCTTATTTTTGTATTTGGAGAAGTTTTGAAAAAATTATTTTTCAATTTGGAGATTGTTTTAAAAAATACAGTTTTTGTTTAAGGTCAAAATTTCTATATCACAAAAATAGTTCAAAATGATTGTAATATATTTTAATTTTTAGTCAAACATGTTGTATATCTATACAAATTATATTAATGAACTTATTTTTGTAGAATTTATGAGAATTTATGGGATTTTATTAAAGATAAAAAGGCCAAGTTTTAATCCCTAAAAATGTTTGACCAGGCCTTCTGCCGGTCGACCGGACGGTCGACCGAAACAGAAGTCGGTCTACCGGTCCGGTCGACTGATGTGCACAAACGTGCATAGCCAGTTTGGCTAGAGGGCCGGTCGACCGACCCGATCGACTGCCAGAGAGCTCTGCTCTCTGGATCTGGCTTCGTCGACCGGGCAGTCGACCGGCAGAGAGCTCTGCTCTATGTATCCAGGCCTCGGTCGACCGGGCGGTCGACCGGTGGCACGATGGTCGGAAACTGACCGTTGGCCGTCGACCGGGCGGTCAACTGACAGCAGCGTCAGCTGCTGATTTGGCTTCTAACGGCCATATTTTTGGAGCCTATAAATTGGAGTTCCCTTGGACTGTTTCTTCAAGATTTTTAGAGAGTTTTCAAACTAGTTTTTTGTAACGCCCAGATCCCGCAGGTACGGGGACGTTATGGCGACGTACATACGCGAGGTGAAAACAACCTCACGCGTACGTTAAGCCTCAGTACAGGGAATCACCTCCATAGACATAATAGTTCCAGCAGGAAATAAGTACAAGAATACCTGCAGAAAGGGTTTAGTGATCATAACAGATATAAAAACAGGGATAAGTGAGATAACAGAAATAAATCACCAAGATACCTATAAAGAGTCTCGATGAGGAATCTCCTATGTGACGCCAATGCACTATCTGATAATACGGTAGCTCGGATCTCCAACCTGGGCATGCAAACCCAGGGTCGTCAGAAAGCGACCTAGTGAGTGGTAAAACGAAGGAGGCAGGAATATGTACTATAATAATATAAGCACGATAATAATGTAGAATACATGATGTTGTAATAATGATACCATATCCTAAGCATATAATAAGCATATAAGTAGCAGCAGAAGTATCTAAACATGAAAGATATAAGAATGTTATACCATCACCACCTAGCCGGTTATCATCAGGTCATGTCTTAAGCGTGTCCGTTATATCATAAATACTGTAGTCTAGTGGCGACGTGATAGCAGTGACCATACAGGTGGGCATATGCAATATGAACATACAGGTGGGCATATGAAAACAGAATAGATGCAATGCAGAACATGCGTAGTATGCCACCACCGAAAGAGTAACATGTACCAGGCAAAGTAACAGATATACATGTACATGAGTAGGATGCTACCACAGAATGTATAGCATGAAACAGGTAAGGTAACAACATACACAGGGAACATGATAACGGCGAAATGATCAGGTACAGGAACATGTACAACTAAACAATAGAAAACATGTATCAGGCAAGGCATGTTATTTATACAATAGTAGCAATCAGTACCACCTGGTATTATAATCAATCTCTTCCAGTGTCCCCTACCACTGGCAGTTCATACTGGAGCCCGCACTCCAGTCGAACCCATCCGAACATGGCCTACGGGTACCATTATCCAAACGAGAGAGTGACCAAATAACAAGTGTTCCCGACGTCACTATTGTGTATACTGTTTTATTATGTTAATTGGAAACCCATGGTCGAGGAGCTCTTATCGGGTAGGTGTATCCCGTGCATACCCGGGATCACGGCCTTAAACAAACCCCTGGCTGCTGAGACCAGGGCCCTCCGCTAAGAGGGGAGCATGAATCAAGTAACAAGAGCTCATGGAGCAATTGGTAGGTAGCACTACCGTCCCATGCAGTGGGACTAACAATATGGATCCAGTACATCACCCGATAAGATCTAATCAACCGTCAAGTCTCCCCCATACCCAAGTTATCATTATGATCTGATATGTCAAGTATACAATGTAACAAGAACAAATACAGTACATGATACGGGTAACATGATAACTGGACCTGAGCTCTGTTGATAGCATAGAACAATATAACGGGACGGGAACAATATAACGGGAACAATATAACGGAAACGGGAACAATAGATGTGGGATTCCACATATTGCATATCAACAGTTCTCATGTCCAGTAACGAAAAATCCATATCAGTAACATGAAACAATCATATAACATGATATGGTAACATGGAACATGGATTGCACGTGTAACAGGGATATGAAAACATGACATGCATGTGTAACGGTGATATGTAAACATGACATGCACGTGTAACAGTGATATGTAAACATGACATAACTGTACCAATAATATAAAATGCGGTTGTCCGTGCATTGGTCTATCCGTGTACCAGTGGGACATCCATGTGTAGCAATAATCCATGTACTATATCTGGGTAGTACTCGTACATGTTATAACAGTGGTCAGTGTAATCATCTACTACCATGTCCATTGAACTACAGTATTCGTGTAATGTGGATACCAGTGCATGAAGGTGTCTAGCATGCATGTCGAGTAACAGCGTATTGTCACCGAGTATCGGTGAATCAGAATGACAATATAACGAGGAACGTGGGATCACAATATCTAGTGGTACATGTACATGTAGTACCAGTGTTTCGTGTGAGGCAGGTACCGGTAATCATACCGAATGGAGTATCAGACATCCCTGTTTGTCCCAACGGTCAAATGTTATTCTAATCGAGCATGTTTACACTGTTATTCTATCAGTGACAATTTATGAATCGGTATTTACAGTTTTACAGTGATTAACCAGTAATCATGTTTTATTTACATAAAGCAACCAAGTGCAATAAATATACTAAAAAGATAATTTATAAAATAAAAACACTCACAAATTAGCCATAGGAAGGTAGCTCTCTTTTCCACGCTCGCAACGGATTCAGAATCGTCCCAATCGGAGTCCGGATGCTCCCAATAGCGCCCGGATACTAAATCATAACAAATAGGGTTAAATATGTAATAACAATATTTAAATGCAAATTATATAAGTAGTAGGGGGTTTTCTGCAATTTACCTTTATTGGGTTTCGGATGCAGGTTTGGGCTCATAACGGGTCGGGTCCAGATCCACAACCCAAACCCGTAACTTAAGTTAACGGGTAATGGGTTAACGGGTTGAGAGGAAAATTATTGGGTTTACCCTTTAACCCAAATGGGGGTTTATTGGGTTTGGGTTTTACCCAAACCCAATAAGGGAACAACATCAGCAGCAGCAGCAGCTGCTCCCTGCTCCTGCGCGCGGCCGGCCGGCCAGCCCAGCTGGCCGGCGGCGCCGGCCGCCTGCCGGCGGCGGCTCAGCCGAGCAGGAGATAGAGAGAGAGTGAGAGGAGGGGAAGAGAGAAACAGAGAGGGGGAAAGAAACAGAGAAAGAAAAGAAAAGAGGAAGAAGAAGAAAAGAAAGGAGGAGGAGAGGGGGTGGCTCGGCCGGGCAGGGCGCGGCGGCGGCGCGGCGGCCGGGCTGGGGCGCAACCGCGCCTGGCCGGGAACGCCGGCCACCAGGCCGGCGGCTGTCTGGCCTCCCCGCCTGTGACAGAGAGGGTGAGGGAGATAGTGAGAGAGAGGAGAGAGTTAGAGAGAGAGAGAGAGGAGGTATTGAGAGAGAGAGAGAGTTTTAGAGAGAGGAAGAGAGAGAAAGAGGAGGGAGATTTTATAGGGGAGAGAGAGCAGTGGGATCAGTCAAAGGCGGTGAGGGAAGAAGACGCTGGAAAGAAGAAGAAGGGAAAGAAAAAGAAAAAGAAAAAGAAAAGAAGATAAATGTTTAAAATAATATTATTTTAATAGGGTCAAAAATTGACTAGCTCCGAACGGTGCCCAAATATTACAGAAAAATAGAGAATATTCTACTGAGACGTAATATGAAGACGGTTTGCTGAAATTCCATGCGGTTTGCAAATAAAAATCCTGGAAGATGTCGCCGGCACCGGACGACACGGGTTTGGCCGGATTTTCATAAATTCAGAAAAATCCCCAAAAATACCCTAAGGTAGATACTACGATTCTAAGACACATGGTGAAAGTGAATTCTCAAAATATAACGCCGTTTGTGAAATAAAAATCGTAAAGCCGATTATCGGTATTGGTCGACACCGACTACGGAGATTTTTCAAAATAATCCAGAAAATTCCAGAAAATCCTGAAAAATCTAAAATATTAGCAAATGATTTTTGAAACTGAAAGCGGCTCAATCGGACTACCACGGAGGTCAAATCAATTTGTACATCGTATCGAGTACTGATACTGTGATACGTACACCAGGATCAGGGGGTTACATTTTTCCTACCTTTCTAATTTTTTCTCCACTTGTTTTAGAGCTAAAACTTTCATATCAAAAGAAAAATTT
>JAVJIF010023112.1:0-21901 GCA_038442645.1 Agave tequilana
GTATTTTATGGGATTTAATAAAGTCAAAAACCCAACTTTTCAATCCCTAAACTGTTTGACCTAGCTGTTTGCCGGTCGACCGAGGCAGAAGTCGGTCAACCGGTCCGGTCGACCGACATGTATAGATGTGCACGCAGCCATGGGCTGGTGGGCCGGTCGACCGGGCAGTCGACCGTCTAGAGAGTTCTGCTCTCTGGAAATGGCCCCGGTCGACCGGCAGAGAGTTCTGCTCTCTGTATCCAGCTCCGATCGACCGGGTGGTCGACTGGACAGAGAGCTGTTGCTCTCTGGTTCCAGGCCCGGTCGACCAGGCGGTCGACCGTGGCACAACGGTCATAAAATGACCATTGGCCAGTCGACCGAAGGGCAAAAATGCCCTTTCCTGCTGCCAACGAGCAGAATTCATTTGGGGCTATAAATACTCCATTGTTCAGCTGTTTTCACCAAGATTTTAGAATAGAAAAATTTACATCTTTCAAGTGCTTTTTAGCAGGAGTTTTTGGTGCTAAAGTTTATTTATATTTGTTTTAAAAGTTGTTAGAATTTCAAAGAAAATAGTCTTAAATTTCTATATCTATTTGGAGATTTTCTCAAGTATTTTTCTTTGTTCCAAACACTTTATTTTCTCACACTTGAGCTATCTATTTATTCTATCTATTAGGATCATTGTTTTGTGAGAAAGAATTGGTTTGTGGTCTTTGAGATCACCAAGTATTGTAAACCCTCCTTGCTTTATGATATCCCTCTAGTGAAAGGTGATTGTGTTGGTATCCTTCTAGTAAGAGGTGATAGTGGAGGTTGTTTTGGTATCCCTCTTAGTGAAGAGGTGATTGTAGTGTTGTGGCTTTGTGCCTTATCCCTCAAGTGTGAAGTTGATAGTTGTTTTGGCTAAGTACCTAACCCTATTAGTGTAGAGGTGTTTTGTGTTGTGTCTTACCTCTAGTGAGAGGTTGTATTTGTTAATAGAGGAGTTGTGTACTCTTAAGTTGTATTTGCCCAAATCCTTAGTAGAGGTTCCTGTGTGGGAAGTCCTGTGGACGTTGTAGTAGAAATTTTTCTGTGTGATGGCGTGGACGTAGAGCTGTGTGCTCGAACCTCGAAACAATTATCGGGAATTCGGCTACACTCTTTGGTTACACTAAGTGTGTTGCATTTAGTTTTTAATTCCGCATTATTTATCATAGATTAGCCATACACTTATTCACCCCCCTCTAGGGTACTTTCAAACTCCACGAGTCACAGAGTATGTTCTCATTCTTGAAAATCTCACGTTATCCCTAGTTGTAGTAGTAGCACCAACTCGGGTTTCTAATAGAGCAACTAAGTAAGGGTTAAAAGAGTTAATAAAATTTTATACATACTCAGAGCAAAGCTCCCCGCTGTGGCTCGTGGAGGCGTTGGATAAGAGCGGAGGTGAGCTTGAGGAGGCACAGGGCGAGATCTAATGAATTTTGAGATCTATGGCAAATTTGAGGTAGAGAGAGGTGGTGGCGGGGAATTTAATTTTATTTGGAAAAATTTGAGAGGGAAAGGAAACAATGTCGTCTTAAGTTTTTTTTTCTTTCTTTTTTTTTTTTTAATTTTACTTTCGACATCAGTTCTTCAAAGAACCGACGTCGTAAGTTCTTCATACGTTGGTTCTAAATGAACCGACATGTTAAGTTTTTTTTAATTTAAAAAAAGTTTTTTTTGGTTTGAGATTCTACGTTGGCCTTTGGAGAATCGATATCGTAAGTTTTTCAAAATATTACAAAAATGCCACTGTCTTTATTTTTTTAGTTTTTATGTCGGTTTGTCATAAGTTTTTCAAAATAATACAAAAATGCCACAGCCCTATTTTTCACGTCATGTGTTATTGAAACCGGCGTCAAACATGTGACGTGAAAGTCCAATTCTGCCACAAGTGATGAGACCTTGTTATGAGAGAATGAATCAAATAGGCTGACAAAGAAGGCGCAAGAAATGGCCTGGCAGAGTTATCTGCAATCGCCGGAGTGGGCGGAGGTATATAGGTCCACTACCCATGATAACTCAGAGAGAAAGCTGGCTGCGCAGAATGTTGTTCCACCTGAAAACAATGCCCCTCAACAGACCAAAGCAAGTTCAAGTAGATCGGGTCATCAAAGGAGGTGTGACAACCTCGACCGAGATGCAAAGAATGCTTGCAGGAGATCAGCTGGGAGAACCTCAACCGAGATGTGAGGTCCAGGTGAGGCCCATATTCGTCTGTTCATATCTGTATGTATATATTATTTTTCTGCGTATAGGATGAGTTCATATCAAGTGTGCATTCCTATCCAAGAGAAGAATCCGAGCAGAAAGTGTGATGTTGTTTGTCAAATTTATGTAATTTAATGAAAATTGCCATCTCAGAATCATATTGCACGCCTATGGTCTTGTTAGCTTCTTTTGTGGTACATAACCAATCTACAGTGCATTTGACCTGTAACTGTTCATTTTCCCGCTGATCGGTTAGAGTCAGGTTCTTGATCAAAATGTGATTTACTAGAATTTCTTGTGGCCAATATTCACAATGTTCGATATTACTCTTGTTACGGTCTTGTTATTATCAGGTTCTGAACAGTTATGGGAGGAGACTTAGAAAACTGCTTTGTGCTGAAGATAACTTGTTTTAGTTTGTTCTGATTTTTCATTTTCTTTTGAAGCAATTCATGGAATGTATATTCAATGCTTGGTGCTCTGTCTTGAGAAAAAATTTGTTATCAAAACTTGTCACTGCGCTCTTGGGTAAATGGCTTTTCTATTGTGTTCTATCTCATAGGTAGTGAAATTCCGCTTAAACTCTTGTTTTTTTTTGGGGAAAAGAAAACGTGTGTTCATGTTTTTCACGTTAAAAAAACAGTGTTTGAAAGATACGTGAACCAAAAGATCTATGTTGTACGAAACCTTTAAGCGTGTTTCAACAAGTTGGCAATTTTTTTTTTTTTTGAAATGAAATATTTAAATGCACCTTCGGTAAATTGCTAAGAATGTTATGTTGATTATTTTTAATTCAGTTGTGAGTTATTTGTAAGTTTATCTATCTACCTACGGAAGATTTTAGTTGTAAGTTTATCCATCTTCCTACGTTTCAAATGAGCTAAAATAATTTTCTTATTGTGTGAGAGAGTGAGAGTGAGCTTATGTCACACTCATCCTCTGAAAAGGGACATATTTTTCAAAATATTTTCTTGTTTATTATTAAAAGTATTAGTTAGTTGTAATTGCTGATAGAAATTATGAAAAATTTGAGCTCCGGTTTGCTCCTTCTCGCATTGGACCATCATATGGTCCAACGCGAGATCGGTCGCCCATCAAAGATGATGGACGCTTCGTTTGAAATTTCTAAAAAAGAAAGTTTCCACTCTCTCTCTCTCTTTGAAATCGGATAGTCTCGCGTTTGATGGACAAAGTGATGGATGGCCCATCTCAACCAAAAAGAAAGGCCATCACTTTTGACGGACAAAGTGATGGACGCTCAGCTTGCGCATCTCATGGTCCAACGAGAGAAGAAGCCAACCCTGCACTGAATAATAATTGTCTTGAAATCTTTAATCGGTTGTGATTTGACTTGATGTGTTGCCTTCCCTACAATATTGTCTATTGATTTCAAGATTGTTTGTAGTTACTACTATATATTTGCTTGATTATACATACATTATAGATCTTAACGTATACAAATAATTCAAGTGAAATTTGATTTTTATCACTTATCAGTGGTTTGAGTACGAAAATCCTTATTCTCTATAGAGCTACGAATAGAGGGATACAAGTAGCGATGGACAAACTATCTGAAATGTTCCCATGAATATCTGAATATTCGAACACATTCAATTATGCGACGACATGTACGGTTGAAAATCAGTTAAAAGTCTACTTACAAAAGTCGAATAACTTTTTCCCGACACATGTAAATTTTTTATTGGAGGCTGAGCTGATTTTCCTTCAAAACTTTTATTAATTTGTTAAATATGAACAGTAAGTTCACTATCCAAACATTATCTGTATTTGTATTAAAATGTAAATATGGTATGACTAATATCAACCCTTCACATAAGACGCAAATAAAAGATTTTAGATTCAAGAATGAGTTCTGCGCTTGGAAAAAAAAAAAAAAATTCGAGTCGTATAAAATCCACCCGCATCCACCCACGCACCCATCTACCCAAGCACAAAGTTGCTTGACCAAGGCGCGCACTCTTGCAAAGCCCACAAGCATCCTCAGCCAAGTCGTTAAGTGGGTCTGATCACTGAAGTCATTGAGATTTCTTCTGTGACTGTCAACCAACCTTTTTACGGTACAAACCCCCCAGCTCGCCTTGTTTAATTAAAAATCCAAATTAAAAAATCAGTTAATAAAAATTGAAAAAATTCTTAGAAAAAGTAATCAAATCAATTGAAAGAGATTTTCTCTCGTGATTCTTTTACAAACTTTGTTTCCGTCTGTCTGTCTTTCCGAGAGAGAGCGAGAACAGTAACAGAGAGCGCCATCGGATCGCCACACCATCTCCTCTCTCTCCGTTTTTCTCAGTCGTTCCATCGATCGGTTTTTTCAAGACAGAGTGATACGCTAGTTTATACTTTATATACCAACAAGATAAAGATAAGTTACGGTATAACTAAAACAATGCCTTCCTAATTCTCTCTGTAAACCAAAATTTTCATTCAAAGGCTCTCATTGTTCCCAACTATATTAAGAACACGACACGGAACCAACAGAGAAACCAAAACCGATACAAAAACCCCTAGAAAAGATCTCTCCTTTTTGTCCCCAAAAGAGAACCAGGGATCAATGCTTCCCAAAATTTCCCCCATCGCCACCTCAAGATTTACTGTAAAAATCGAACCTTTTCTCAATTATCGTGTAATTTCCTACAGTTTTTTTTTGTTCTCTTTTTGATGGAGTTGTTCTGTGTTTGGTTGGATCGATTTTGCTAGATTTTGATCTGAATCGATTTCTCTTGTTGTTGGATGGATCTTAGATCGAATTGGGATTCATTGATGGAATCTGCCAGTTATCTGGTTGGGATTGGGGCCAGGGTTAGATTTAAAATTTATTGGGTTTTAGATTGCTTGGATTTGAGAGAAAGGAACGATCTTGGTTTCAACCAGAAATTTATGTGTTTTAATTGTAAAATTACTGCTTTTTTCACCTGTTAATAGACTTGATTTTGGTGATTGTTGAATCGATCTCAAAAAAGAGAACAAAACCATGTAGGGCTGAAGGTTTCGAGGGTAAGATTTGGATAATATCTCCAAGGAGATTTTTATTTCCAGAAGTTTAATTTAAATGCAAATAAAATAACTTTTTCAACTGAAGATATGTTTTTATTGGAAGTTATTGTGTTGTATCTTTGTTTTTTTTCCTCCGCTGATTTATGATAATTGAGAGAAGTTATACATGACCTGTGTCGTTCCACAATTTAAGTGCAGGGCTTAAGACTTGCTGGTGAATTGTGGAGAGTAATTAAATTATTGTGGATGAATCAAAGCCTGTAATTCTTGAAGAAATCTAGGAAATTGGATTGTTTGTTCTAATGCATGCTTTGGAAGAATTTGTCATTGCTTGAGGATTCTGCCTTTGTAAATATTTTAAAGTCAAAGAAGATCAGATCAGAACTACAATCTAGTTGACTATATTTCTCAGAAGCCACAAGTTGCAGAATTTAAAGTTGCTTTCCTGGTGAGTGTGGCTAATTTTAGTACATTTAAAATTGTCAACTAACATTAAGTTTGTTGATCTTCATTTATATTCCTAGCATTGTGATTTAAACTTGTCGTTTTCGATTTATGCTTATCTCAATGCTTGAATATTCCCCTAGAACACTTGCCTCTTACCAGTGTTTGACTATATCGAACTGTTGAGGGCAATTTTCAATTGAATAACTCTGTTGAATCTAGAAAAGCTCAATTGCGAACCTTGTTTGTTGACATGTTCAGAATGTAAAATGAAAGCATTTGTTCATGTCCATGTTCTAGGTAGTTGGTTATGCGGACAACGGTCATAGGTTTGATTTGTTTGATTCAGTTTGGTTTCAGTTTGCTTCTCATGCAGCTTATGTAATTGTATCATAATAGGAAGTTCACAGTGATTAGTTGCATTGCAGGTTCATTATAGATTATGTTCCTCGTGTACATTAATTGTTATTTTGCGAATTTGGCAAGTTAGATATATATTGTGTAGTGTAGATACTTAACACAAGTATCATTCATTGCTGAAACATGTTGGATGCTAGATGCATTTGACATGTGCTGGCACAAAATACATTCTGGACAATGCACGTTGATGTTGGACACTTTTAAAATAACATGATTGGCAAGCCACAGGTGCAGCAACAGCAACAACAGCAACAAAGCCTTTACCCCAAATATTTGTGATCAGGTAATGTTCATTGGGAAGCCACAAGTGCTTGAGAAAAAGAAATGGAGAAAAAGTGTTTGGAAAATGCTGGAGATATATTGGACAAATCCACCAAGTCAATGAGAGGTTGTATATTTGGATCATGTTAGATAGATGGGGTCCAGGCAAAATAAATGATTTTCGGATGCAATTTAATCAGATTGTCTGAAACACTATGCTTCCTCATAATATGCTCTAAACCTTTTAACAGCTCAATTTTATCATTATCTAAACCTTTTCCCTATAAGAATGTTGTTGGCTTTGGAGCACAACTCAAATTTGAGGAAGCTCCATTAAAGAGGTGATTAAGTTTTAACAACTGGTGGCAATTCTCATGAACCCTTAATGAGTGCTGTCAAATTCGTTTCCGTGTTAACTCTAAGCAATCGAGAGCCCTGCCAAAAAAATTAAGTAAAAAATATCTTGCCAGCTGTACGACAAGTAGCTTACTTTACAGGAAGCTATGTAAGTCGTGTCCCTATTTGTACCTCAGATTCCCATAAGTAGATCAAAATGTTGGACAATATTGATCAAAAGAAAAGGGACAGATTCTATTATGGAATAAATTGATTCACATATGTTTCATTTTCCTATTTACGTAAAATCAGATTTGTGGAGGCCACATAAGTTACTGATTGTTCAGTGACATTTTCCAATCTCATAGGTATCTACAAGACCAGCCTTGCTCTGAAGTATTATTTCTTACAAACAATCATCTACAGTTAAATTTTTTTCTTTGTAGTTTCCAATCTCGCAGGTCTAACTTTTAAGACCATTTTCCAAGTCTATCAACATTATGAACTTGTGAGCGGCAAATATCTTTCTTGAATATGTAATATTGATCTTGGCAACTTGATAACGTGTAACTTATAGGAGTAAAGTTAAATAAACTGATAAACTTTTATGAAATTGTAACAAAACTATCATATTTCATGTTCAAGATGACACATTGAGCAAGATGTTGGGTCATAAGACAACCCAACATGTTGCCAAGGTTGATTGATTTAAAAAAATGATAAAATGGTAATTCTCTTCATTCATGCTGCCTAGCGCTCCAAATCCACATATCAGCCAATGTGTCTACCAATATTTAAACAATCGTTTCCAAAAATAACAATTGTGTGCAAAATCTTGTTCTAACATTATTTTCCCCTTGTGATCATTCATAGAGCCCACATTAAGTAAACTCTAGCAAGCATTATGCCATTGTGTCCATATCAGACTAAAATGTGAAACACCAGTTGAGTAGTAGATCTTCCTCGAGAGCATATCCTCATGCGAAATTACCAAAGTTTCTCCTCCAAGTATAGCAAAACCACAAAACCGTTTATTTTATGATCCATTAATTCACTAACGATCTTCACTATTAGTTTGAAACTTCGAAACCGTTGAATATGTATTGTTTTATTAATGGATTTAGGGATCAAGCTTTATCTTCCTAATGTATTATTAACCAAGCTTTGAAATTTCACTATTGGTACCGTATCGACACTAGGTTTTGGTATCGAAATTGACAATATGTGTTGTTTATCAGTGGTTCATCTCAGTGGTATTGGCAATGTCGATATCATCTTGGTCATATTGGGCCATATGAACAATATTATTTTTAGGCATAAATGTCAGTATTGGGCTAGATATTTCAAACCTTGGGATAAAGGTGTTGGTGTATTACTAGTACATAAATTAGACATTATAATACAATATGCGGGAATACCTTTTGCGATATTTAGTACATTGCATGATATGAATATATGTCGTGTTCAACGACTTTATATCTAGGTTAAACTATTTTTATTTGATAAATGGCATTCATAACATTGTATTTAGTTTATTTTATTTCAATGTTATATTATAGTGGTCAAAAAATGACTCTCACAGGATGACACCATGTGTCCAAGCAACCAGCCACTCCATATCCTCCCGGAGCCAGTTCAAATCACACACAAGTCGTCCGTCGCCCGAAGATGCATCCACACCAACAACTCTGATGCTCTGTGTCATCCCAGAGCTTCCTCCATTCTGGAAACTTCAGCTCCGCACAAGGCAACCACGACAACAAATCATTCCTGATCTTCATCGACTGTTACGCAGCCTTATCTTTTCTCGAGTTCATAATGTGTCACACCCTCCAGCCTGGATAGTTATGGACAAAGGCGGATTTTCCTGCATGCAATCCCAATAGTTAAGTGCCGGTAATTACGGTCGTTACAACAAATCAATACTGACAGATCATGCGGTTACGAGGATTACGCTCGGACTATCCGCTATCAGGCACAGAGACCAGTCAAGCATAAAGACACTTTCTCCTCCAATGAGAGAAAGAGAGACATCTTTTAAAGACTTTTGGATCCTCTCAGTGAAGCCCAGCATTGATGCTGGTAAACAATTTCTGTAATTCATGTAACCAACGAATTATAGTGAATTCATCTCCCCGTGGTTTTCTCGATTAAGAGTTTTCACGTAAAATCTTGTCTCTTCTTTGTGTTGTGCATTATCTTGTCTCACACACACATCTCACTCCCTAATCTTGCTTGTGGTGTGGAGCGACCGTCGATTACTCGTGGCAGAAAATCCCTACTACACTGGTGCTTCATTGAGAGCTGAGTCACAATACTCAAATTTCTCCTGACCAAACCCTTCCTCAAAAGATCTTCCAAAAAGCCGTAGCCCCGAAAAAGCAGCCGACCACCAGCATAGGGACCACCTCCAAGGGCAAATCTATTGCCACCGCTGGGGGGCATCGTTTCCCCGAGCGATCTCAATCTCAGCTCCATCATGGAAGAGTCTGTCTCCGCACCTTCACATGGGGCAGCTGGAGACGCCCACCTACCATCGACGTACGAAAGCCAACTCCAAATATTCGCTTACATGAAGGAGATGGCAAAACAACAAGCTTTATTCGATCGCTAGCGGGAGCAAGCGGCGCATGATCGAGAAACGGCCCATGAATGGGAAGAGTTGAAACATTCAAACTATCAACTCCAAGCCAAGATCACGATCCTCCAAAGCACCCAAGGGCCGCCTCTACCGCCAGAAAGGCCTGCTACTACGGAGACCCAAGTCGACGAGCACTCCCATAACCGGAAGCGACGTAGGTCTGACTTCCCTACTCCGTCAGACCGATCCGACGACGGGTAGAGTTTGTCTCATCCTCGCACGAGGGATCAGCACGATCATACTCAGAGGAAGACCAAGGAGTTATGTGTCCAAAACCTCGACAAGCTTATACAGAAGCGACTTGAGGAAGCAAGAGTATCACTTCACGGCAGACTCAAAGCCATCACCACCGATGCATCCAACTCCTTCTCTGAGGGCATATTGGAATATGAATTTCCCAAGAAGTTCATATGTGAAAATTTTGACTGCTACTTCGGTCAGAGCAATCCGATCCAGCATCTCTGGTAATATAAGACAAGATGGTGATTTATACCCGAGCGACCACATCTTGTGCTGGATTTTTCCCTCCAGTTTGAAGGGAGTAGCTTTTGATTGGTTCTACTCTCTTTCATCACGATCGATCCACAACTTCAAGAATCTCACTAAGTTCCTCTCACAATACTCCTCTCGCTAGGAGTTCAAGCAGAACAAGTATCACCTCCTTTCCGTCAAGATGAGACCCTCTGACAGTCTCAATGCGTACGTCGGCTACTTCCAGAGTCAACTGGCCAAGATGCATAACTGTAGTGAAGATGTCGTCACTCTAGTATTCATTGGCGAGCTACGAGTCACCCACCCGTTGTACAAACATCTGGTAAGTACAACCTCATTCGTTGGAGTAAGGTCATGTACCAAGCTCAACCGTACATCCAGATGGAGGAAGCAATGAAAAGCTCCACCAACCAATCTCTCAACCATGGCGATGATAGAGGGAACCCGGAGCCGCATCACGGAGGCCCTTCAGCAAAGCCCACTCCGAGCTTACTGGGTGGATGATAGCATCACCCCGCTGAAGCTCTTGATCCAGGACGTCTTCAAAGCTATCAAGGATCAACCCTGGGTGAAGCGTCCGAAGCAAAAGCAACATGATCCTTTCCGGAGCGAAGGACTGTTGCTCTTTCCATGGATTGCAAGGGACATCAGAGTTCCCAGTATTGGTCCCTCTGCAAGTATCTCAAGGTCTTGTGCAGTAAGGATATCTTCGGGAATACGCCCTTACACTCAGAGTCGCGTTCGAGACAGAAGGGCAGCAGAGAGCTCCATCTCTGACTCTGTCACTTAGTACAAAGCAGTTGATTAACACCAACCCTACCGATAAGAACAGGGAAGTTTCTCTAGCAAATAATACTCCATGTATCTCATTCCATTTTTATGTATTTTATTAAATTATATTATGTATTTAAAAATTACATTACATTTTGATTTTTAATTACTTCCCTACATCCTTCTCAGGATTCGTGGAGCCTGCTCGCTGGCTCCCATGCGATCAAACTACGAGCTCCTCTCTGGAGACTTATGACTATGTCCGAGGAGGGATTCCCCACTCGGTCAACAACTTCAGCATTCGCCTTTGGCGCTCTCTAGCTCATCCCTGGTTGGGCAACGGTCGTTCGAAAGGCTCATCCCTAATCAAGCCACTGCCAACCCAATTCGTAGCTGAGGGCTTCCCTTACTAGGAGACTCTATCTGTGTGCTTCGAGGGGAGAACCTCCACTCGAGAATGATAACACAAGCATCTACCTCCGCGCACTCTCAAGCTCATCCATGATTGGGCATCTGCCTTCTGAAAGGCTCATCCTCAATCAGACAACTACCACTCTCAAGGCTTATCCTCAGTTGGGTAACTATTGTACGGAAGGTTCATACTCAATCGGGCAACTGCTAGGCTCATCCCCAATTGGGCAACTATCGTCCGAAAGGTTCATTCCTGATTGGGCTACTGTCTTTGTGTGTTCCGAGAAGGGAAGTCCCAAATCGAGAATGATAGCACAAACATATGTCTTTGGGTTCCTAAGGCTCATTCTCAATTGAGCAACTGCCCCCAGAAGGCTCATCTCTAATTGAGCAACTGCCTACCCAGCTCCGTAGCTGAGGGCTCCCTTCACTTGAAATCTTTTGCTTGTGTGTTACGAGATGGTCCTCACTCGAGAACGATATACATAAACATCTACCTCCGGGCTCCCCTTGGCTCGCCCCCTCGGGCAACCATCCAAACTGACCAGTTCACCTCCAGAGCTGAGGTTTTCACTTTGCTCGGAGTTCAACGTCTGTACGCTCATAGATGGAGTCATCATTCAGAGACGGTAATGCAGACACATCGTGTCCTTGTCATCCAGATCAGGCCTCTGAAAGGGTATGATCATTCCACAGTCCAAACAAGGTAAGATCCAAACATGACTCAGTAATTTCTATACGAAATATTTATCATTATATTTCATCAAGTTTCATTATGTCGTCACATCTGACAAATGGAATACATGAAATTCGTTACATCCCTGTGTTTACACTTTTGAAAAAGGAATACAGGAGATCTGAAACTTATTCCGCCACCGTGGCCAGACTCTCAATACAAGAACAATAAAGATTTGTTCATCAGAGGAGATCTCCTAGGAGCAGTCAATCCCATGGCTCCTAAACAGACAATCATATGCCTCGACAACAATTCACACGCCTCTAAGGCAGTCATGACCAGCACCGCTCACGGAGACGGTCCTCAAGAAGCCCTTCAAGGGCAAGTCATTGACGTCTGACAAGACGGACTCCGGTAAAACACCCTAGAAGGAGAAAGCAACACTCTCCACTTTGGTATTCTGGGGAAGAGGTTCGGGCTCTGAGGTGAGAGGCAATTCACCAGCACACAACCGAAGATCTCTCTCCCTTCTTTCCTCGTGCACCCGATATGGAGGGATCGGATCCCAAAGAACGATCCTCACCCCTAAAAATTGGGCGAATCGGAACGAGATCATCGGCTCCAATCGAAGCGCGCTATTAAGCAATCACCCCGGCGGTGGAGCCCTGTCAGAACAGCTGATGTATTGCAACAGGCTCATCACAATTACTGACATATTATGCCAACCAGGCTCCCGAACAGCGGGGGCTTAACCACCATCTTCTTCCTTTCCTTTCCTTTCTCCATTTGATGAAGTGGAGAAAAGGATACATGTGATCTAATAAAGCAATAATGGAGGAATACAGAAGGTTTCTCAGAGGAGATGGCATAGTTTACTTCCACCCAAAGGATTCAGCCTATTTATAGATGAAGGGATGAGCCAAATTGTCTCCAATTCAAATTTCCATGCCCGAAGAGTCGGTTCACATCCCAAGAACTTCAGTCAACTAAGGAGGCATAATATCAACCGTAGCAGCCCCACGATCTCAGTCATCATGGCGTCAGGATCTGAAGAGGCGTTCATTACAAATTTCAAGAAAACCAACCAATCGGCATGTCAGCTGTCAGCCGGCAGCGCGATCTCCAAGTTAATTCAGACGATCCGCATTTAATTTCAAAACTCCTTATCCATAAGCATCAAGACGAAATGATCTTTTACAAACTTTGCTCTTTCAACTTCTCTTCCGCAGGCTAGTAAAAGAGCGAGGGACATCTGTAGTGGTCAAAATTTGACCCACAGGATGACACACGTGTCCAAGCAACCAGAAGACTCCGCCACTCGATATCCTCCCAGACCCAGTTCTGTCCACAGAAGTCACTTGTCGCCCCGAAGATGCATTCACACCACCAGGTTCAATGCTCCTTGTCATCTGGCGCTTCCTCCATTTCGGAGACTTCAACTCCGCGCAAAGCAACTATGGCAACAGATCATCCCTGATCTCTGACTGTAACGCAACCTAATCTTCCCCCGCTTTCATAACGTGTCCCGCCCTCCAGCTTAGGTAGTTATGGAAGGTGGATTTTTCTGCATGCAATCCCAACAGTCAAGTGCCAGTAATCACAGCCATTACTACTAATCAACGCGTGCAGATCATGCGACTACGAGGATCACGCCCGTACCATCCGCTACCAGGCACAGGTATCAATCGAACATAAAGGCATCTCATCCAAGGGAGAGACTTTCTTTGGAAGACTTTTGGATCCTCCTTTCTTCCAGTGAAGCCCAGCACTGAGGCTGATAATAATTCTTATAATTCCTGTAACCGACGAATTATGGTGTATTCCTCTCCTCTTAGTGGTTTTTCCCGATTAAGGGTTTCCATGTAAAAATTTTGTGTCTCTCTTCTTTGTGTTGTGTATTATCTTGTCTCTCACATGCACACCCCACTCCCTAATCTTGTGGTGTAGATCAACCGTCTGATTGCTCTTGATGGGAAATCTCCACCACATATATATTAGATTATTATCTTAGATAGTCTTCGCTAATTCTAGAAGTATTTGGAGCCAAAATTTTCCATTCAAACTCAATATTAGGTCATTCAAATTGAAGAACCACTCCGTTGATGGTGATCTACATTGTGTTGCTTCTGTTTATAAAGAAGTCCTAGTGAATACACGTGTGTGTGACAAAGAGTCAAAAATGAGAGTCAAAAGCATATGATGGACCGTATGATATGATGAATGATCAACACCTTCCATCCTAATGGCCTTGTTCTACAGTGAATGATGAACACCTTCCATCCTAATGTCGTTGTTCTACAGTGATTTTAGATGAATTCGTGTGGAAACATTTCCCCTATGAATCTAGTGGTTCATTTTGTTCAATTGCTAAGAAACCATTCATTTTACAACTACCTGGGGTACATGGGAAGAAGGTTTCGAACATCATCATTCTTTAGCCTTAGGTATTTTAGAGGGTCGAATTCGTAGGCATTCTAGAGCATGGAGATCATGATTCCTGCCATGAATCATCCACCAGTATGGCCCATCATATACTTTTGAGCTGCTAGTGTAAGAAACTTCTCATATTCTTGGACTTTCTTAGAAATTTGATGATTCAGGATCATTCTAATTGCCTTTAATCTGCGTGCATTTTATTAGTGGGACCTATTTGTCATCTATCTATTTTCAGGAGTTAAAATAAACTTTTCAGGAGTTTTTGAATGAGAATGAAAGAGATAGGAACAGTTTAGGTAAAGAATTACTAGATTTTCAGACAGTTGCAAAGGCACGCTCTATTAAAAATGGAGATATATAGCATGGTTTAAGATATTGCCTGATTCTTATATGTGTGTGTGTGTCAACAATATCGTATTAGATTTTGAGGTATCATCTGTCAGCCTTATAATATCGCCAGATATCAGGGCTGATATTGCGAATATGACTGATATTAATGATTGATATTGCCGATTTCCAGTGGCCGACACTCATACCAATACCGATATTTTAAACCATGATATATATAGATCTTCAGTCTTTTAAAGTTGTCTTACTTTCACTAAATTTTGGGTATGTTCAACTAATCTTTTCTCTCATTAGTGTTAGTAAGTGCATGCATGCATGCAATTTAGACTATTTTCCCAAAGAAAAAAATGTTGAAAACATTTCTGACACCACTTTGACACCAAGTCGATGCTCAATTTGGAAACCCGAAGATACTGAATAATAATATGAAAGATGAGACAAGGGATTTGATACATAATTTGGTTAGGAACTATATATATTAAGGGGAAGAACATGAAAACAAAAGAAAGTGACTTCCTTGTTTTGCGTGAGAGGGGCATATACTTCACATTTCTCAGATGGGGCTTTGAGGATTGTGCATTAAGCTACTAAAAATGTGATAGATTGATTTTCCCCTTTGAAAGTCTTCACCTAGGTACTTAGACTTTATCGAGTACACTCTATTTTCCAAAAGAATGGGAAAGCTCTCAGAGAGGGTAAGAGAGATTTTAAATTATTCAATGTGCAAAGAAAGCAGATCCTTTGAGAGTGCATCTTCTCTTCATTCCTTATTTGTTAGAGTTTGTATTACTTCCCTTTCTGGTATTCATGTCTGAAAAAATCATTTAGTTTATTGTTATGTACTTGTTACTAGGGGTGCCATCGAATCAGATGCGGATCGGATATTGTCTTTACCATCTCCGTATCCGCATCCAATTTTTGGATACGGATACGAATATGGCGGATGTAAAAAAAAATGTTATCCGTATCCGTTAAAATCGGATATTAGATACAGATCTGATATTAGCGGATCGGATGCAGATACTAATCAAATATGTAAAAATGGAATACGGTTAAAGATAAACTAAATGGATATACTTATATTACTTTTAATCTCATCTACAACAATATAAAATGTGATACATACTATGATAATATTGTGTATATTTCAATAATTTCACCGTATCCATTGTCGTTTGGCTTCTATAGCAATAAAATACACGACTTTCGGTGCTAAATGCCGATTCAGATGTCACGGTTGATGTCGAAATACTCAAAATATCTCGTACTACTCTTGCAAAAATCGGATACTTTCCACCATACTTTTTCATCAACTCAAATATCAAAATCTATTACCTTATTGCATTGAAGAATAGTCTCTTCTATACGGATATCATTATTAAGCACCCAACCTTCGGATATTGGACCGGACATATATCGGATATTGTTTTTACCATATCCATATTCGCACCTAACCTTCGAATATAGATACGGATATAAATATTGACGGATGTGAAAAAATGATATTCATATCCCGGTTTGAGGCGGATTCGGATGCGGATATCTGTGGATAATCTGCATCCGATGGCACCCCTACCTGTAACACTGAGGGTGTGAATCCTTGTGTTCACCTGGCATAAGATAATCTGTCATACTGCACCTTGAGGTTTATATATATATATATAGGGAAAAGTGTTCCTAGTAGGTCTCCTTAGATTGTAATCTAAGGAGACGGCTTAAAATTCCAACATCCTGATTTTTTTTTTCACGATCCGACCGCACATTATTATTTTCATGTTATAAGATGTATGCATGTAAAAAATCACGGGATTTGAAGTTTGTTTACTCTATTTTCTTTGGGTTCAAATATTAACGGTTTTTAAACAGTAGAACATAATGGAACGATTAGATCAATGAGTAAATGAACTTCAAATCACGTGATTTTTTATATGCGTACATCTTATAATATGAATATGATAATGTGTGGTCGGATCGTGAAAAAACAATCGGCATGTTGGAGTTTTAAGCCGTCTCCTTAGATTGTAATCTAAGGAGACCTACTAGGAGCACTTGACCCATATATATATATATATATATATATATATATATATATATATATATATATATATATATAATAGTTATCTTATATGCTACTTCTCATTGCAATTTTGCCAAAAGGATTTTGTCATAGTTCTGTAAAATAGAATTTAAGGGAGAGTTTTGTGTGCTTGTAAAGATAGAAGAAGAAGACAATAAGTTAAAGGAGAAACTGTTACCTATTAATGCATATTTTTGAATTACATGGATCAGGTAGCTTCCAATTTTGACTTTCACCGATCAGGTTGCATGAGTTTTAACCTCAAAACTGAATAGTCTGGCATAAAGTGTGTTCCGATAGGTGTTTAGTATAAAATAGTTTCAATGAACTCGAGATAATCATGCCTACCTTTTCATGCCTACCTTTTCTTAGAGAGGTAACATAGTAAAAGCTCCATTTGGCTTCCTTGGAAAGAGTAGTACTGTGATCGCTCACCTGCAAAGTCCCTCCATTGAGCACGGGAGTTCTAAGTGGAAAGTGGAGTACGATGGTCTGTGACCTAGATTTTCATACAGTAGTGAGTAGTAAATGATGAGATTTAAGTCTTAGATCAGTCTGCCTGCCAGCACACAAGTGTAGCGGTTAGATATTACATGTCCAACGGTATTTATAACCCTTGCTTAACCTGACTAACCGATATCCATAAGTGTTAGCTTTTCCTTCATCATAAACTACTAACTTTAAAAAATCTACTTGTATACCCGGCTAAGGAACATCCGGTTTCCACCTTGACTTAGAGGGATAAAACTGCTGCTCTCCGTAAATAATCATTCTTGCATTTGCATCAAAATTTCCTAATTTGTATTCTGTGGTATTCATCATCATGGGCTCTTGTTAGGCTTGAAATTCTTCCCATTAAGAAAATTATGCCTGTATCAACTTTTTGCTCTTGTAAAAAAAATATCTACCATGCTTTGCCAGCTGATATTTGGATGTTATTTTTTTCCCCCTCTTTGATACTATGCTAGTACTACATAGTTTCCTTAATAGCTGGTAATATATTTTATAGCCATCATGATTTTAGCTGGCAGCATGATTTTAGTCTAACTTGTGTAACACTGAAAACAAATCCTGTCCATTCAAGATGACGGATTTGAAAGGAAGTACTTCAGGAGTCAAAGATACCCATGCTCCGCACAAGGAATGGGATGATGTTTCGTGCCCTATTTGTATGGACCATCCTCATAATGCGGTCCTTGTCATCTGCAGCTCTCATGAAAAGGCTGCAGGTCCTACATTTGTGACACAAGCTATAGGCACTCAAATTGCCTTGACAGATTCAAGAAACTGAGAGCAAGCAATGGTGATAACCCTTTTCAACCCGGTTCTTTCTTCCATAATAATTCTGATGCCAGAATAGGAAGAAACTTGGTTGAAACTTATGAAGGTTACAATATAGAAGAAAGCAATAATGGGATCACCAGAGGCTTGATGGGTGTACTTGAAGGGAATAATAATATCCAGGGAGGACATAGCTCTGTCCTTGAGGAATCTAATGGAGGGAATGCGTCGGAATCAAACTGCTTGAAGTGTCCTCTTTGCCGAGGAAATGTTTTGGGTTGGATGATAGTAAAAGAAGCAAGACATTATCTGGACCTGAAGCCAAGGAGTTGCGCTCGTGAATCTTGCTCGTTTTCTGGAAACTACAGAGAGCTAAGAAGACATGCGAGGAGAGTTTCATCCCACGACAAGACCTGCTGATGTGGACCCATCACGGCAGCGTGCCTGGCGCAGGCTGGAGAACCAAAGCGAGTATGGTGATGTGCTTAGTGCACTTAGATCAGAAATGCCAGGAGCACTTGTCCTTGGAGATTATGTTGTTGACACCGGAGATGAGATTAGTGTACCTGGCGAAGGAAGTGGGCAGTTGTGGACGACCACGTTATTTCTATTCCACCACATGTTTGACAGCCCAATCAGTTCACATGATGAACCAAGAGGCTCTTCCAGGAGTTGGAGGACACACCGGCGATCATCAGGAGGGCACCACCGCAATCTATGGGGTGAGAACCTTCTAGGTTTGCGACATGATGAGGATGATGGGTACCTAGATGATGATAGACCGATACCCAGGAGGAGACGGAGGTTCATGAGATCCAGACCTGATGAGGAACAGCCATGAGAGAATGATGCTTTCTGGTAATTATATCCGAAGTTTATGTTTCTCATGAATGATTGGCATTTCCATATATCTGTTTTTTATTTGGTATTATGGAAGTGTGGTCTGACAACACTGCCCTCTACCATGATCTTTGATTTAGTTATTGAGGCTGTTGCAGCCACTTGGGATTGGATTTACTGGGCGTGTCAAGGTGACGGTGGCAAAAGGTTGCAGTATGACGGGAATGAATGAAACGGTGCATTATTCTGGTGTAGATTTATTTTATCTTACAAGTATATATATGTGTGTGTGTGTGTGTTTGTATTGCTAAAAATAAACTTCCAAGTCTGTAGGTTAGTTGTAAGCTGATACTGAAAATTCCTGTAATAACTTTGTTTAAGCAACAAGTTGCCTGAGTGGCAATCTGCATGAAGTGTACAGGAGCATGGAATCAGTTTAAGCATTTATATTCAAGCTGTCTCGTGTGCTGCTTGCTTGTGGTTTGTGTATGTCAAGTGAATGCAGTTTAATTCTAACCAACTATTCGTGTTGCAGAGCCAGGATTTGGTAACTTATTTATTATATTCAATTTAGTCAAGTTTGAGATTGATATGGTCATATGCTGCTGTTATGATCTGAAATTACAGAATGATGATCGTTAGTGTTTTGAGCAACCTGAGGTTGATTGATTGTGTTTTTGATCACTGAATTCAGCTCTTAAAAATGAATTCCAGTCAGAAGTTCATTATGCATGAATATGGATTTTGTTGTATCTCGAGGGCTCTGCTGAGAAATGCACACAAACTCTCACCATGAGAAAGAAGCTCCACGAAAAATGCACAGATGAGTTGCAAGATGTCTGTGAATCACTAATCGACCTTGATGTCGTCTTTGCGTGTCAACTACTAGTTACTTCTGTACATAGATGTCCATCACTAATCGAGCTTTGATGTTATCTGTATGTGTGAAGTCAAACTGTTGCATAACATGTCTTCGTGTCCCTGCAAATTCTGTTTAAAATCCCAAGCTGCTATGGATGGATGGAAGATTCGAGCTCACAACTTCTCACAAAAGGAACAAGTTCCGCTTGAGCTGTGCTTGGTTGGTCGCACTAATTGATCGTATTTGGATGGCAGAATCTGATGCTTGCCACTGAACAGACATCTAGGCTCAATACGAAGTTCATATACAGTGCATGCCATATTGCAAAAGTACTTGTTTAAGCTAGGCTAAAACGACAGGATTTAAGCTAAAATGTCATATTGCCATATTGCCTGCAGAACAGACCGACTTTGCAAGATTGATTACATATTGGGCATGAACTGTGAAGCCATCACAGTGATCTATAGTTTGAAATTTTTGCATAAACTTTGCAGAGAGGTCATTAAAAACAAACTGAAACTGTAGTTGGACCTAAAACATTTGGAGAAAACACTGGCCAGGGCACCTTCTTCTGCTACATTCTTTATGCTGACAGTTTGTCAATGGAGATCTCCTGTACGCGTCAAATCATGGATTGGTGATGTGCATCCGCTCGCATTTAATGTGCTAAACCTGAAATGAACAAGAAAAGGATTAGGGTTTTTCTCATATCAAGGTTGCGCAGTTGCACTGCATGTAATATCAGGTACATATCCATCATATGCCATAATGTAATCTCTAAGATACAGTTTATGTAAGTGCATAATCCATAATAGGAATGAGTGGAAAAAAAGGACAAGGCAAGTGAATTGGCCAACCCAAACATTTGGGACCTTGACAAGATTGGTAGAAGTATGCACTATGGTCCATCTAACTGCATGTACACACTTTGATCTTAAGAAAATTATCAGACAAAATGAACTTCTCCAACAGTTCGGCAGGTTGTGCCATAATAATGCTATCATTCATGAAGATAATTCAAGGAGTGAAATGAAATTATCAGCATGAAAAAATTGATATTAAGATTAGTCTTTCAAACCTATCAAGATTTTATTGGACTTTGATGACTCTTTGCAATTTTAACTTGTCAAGAGTTATAATTTATTGTCCATTTGCAGTCTTACTAGTAAGAACTTTAGGCTCACATAAAAGTTCCTGATATAGATAGATCTATCTGTTCTTGGAAAGGGTTTAAACACATCAATCTGAAGTAAAATATTGTTTCAAAGTTCAAACCTACATTTTACGAATCATAATGAATCTGAAAACAATCTATACTTGTCTCCCCAAATTCAGTCCTCATCGTTTACTGTTGCTAACATTGTTCCCCACCCTTACCCCTACCTTTTCTTGCTAATGTAGCTATCCAGGTCTCTTTAGAGCAGTGTAAAGGCATGTTCATGCATGTAATGGACATCAATTGTGCCATTCAGTGATGCACAGGAATCGGTCATTTTTCACTTACTAAGGATATCTAGGATGATCATTCACTACAAATGCTTCTCTAACATAAAATGTATGCGTTACAATGCATAACATACTGTACGTCACTACAAATGCTTCTCTAACATAGAATGTACATGTCACAATGCATAACATACTGTACGTACAATACATGCAAAGTGTAGGCCTAATTGAGATCACAAATACACCATCTAAATATCTGGGTTTATGCATCAAGATGATTTCTGGTCAGTGCCATATATCATATAATAATGACTCTCAGGGTATGAATCAAACTGGAATCTACTGTCAGCGCATATATCTTATAGTGATGATTACCACATCATTATGCACAATATGTGCTTGTAAATTGATGTATTGCATCACAAAAATTTTGAAGACCTTTTGTATAACTAGTCCCTAATAAATTGCCCATTTTGTGATTATTTGGTCCTGTCACTCCCCTGGCCCCTGTTCGCTGACAATGAAGGAATCACCTATTATGAGTTTATTTGAACATGTTCTGACTTTCGGCCTTGCAAATTAATCAACCAATGAGACATGTTATAGGTGGCCTCCATATTATTTATAGGTGGTAATATCAAATTAAGCTAATTGTAAGGAACTTTCCCTAAACGTCCAACATTTGTAATATTATTCTTTTTTGCAAGGTTGGTTTCCGTAACTATACCATTGTATGTAAAGGTTTCTTTATAGAGTAGTGAGCAAGCGAACTTTATGAGGGGGCAAAAAAAAGCTATGCAAATACATAGCAAGTAGTAACTAGTTCTTGGTCGGTAAGAGGGAAAGGTCATCAATATCATTAAGAAATTTCAGAATTGTATGCATTTATGCGGGGGGGGGGGGGGGGGGGGGGGGGGGGGGGGG